>CANUEY010469926.1:0-35337 GCA_948099555.1 Croton setiger | reverse complement strand
TCGTAATGCAGCAAGAATGCTTCTCACCCTTGATGAGAAAAACCCACGTCGTATCTTTGAGGGCGAAGCACTTTTGAGGAGGATGAATAGGTATGGACTTCTGGATGAGAGCCAGAACAAACTGGATTACGTGTTGGCCTTGACAGTGGAGAACTTTCTCGAGCGGCGTCTTCAAACTCTTGTTTTCAAATCTGGTATGGCTAAGTCCATCCACCATGCCAGAGTGCTAATCAGGCAAAGGCACATTAGGTATGAATAATTTTTTGATGGTCTGGTTTTCTTTTGTGGTCATGGGATTTTATTGACGTGTTGCATGTCATTTAATCTTTATTGTTTGGATTTTATACATCTGTGCTGGAAGGTTTGGTTCTTATGTGCATTGTGGTGAGCAATCATTTTTCTCGCTCAGAAAGGAATTTTCCCAATTTTTTTGCCAGTCTTATTCTTTTTAAACTGTCATAGAACATTTCATATAGGTTACTACTGGTGCTATCTTTTATAAAAATTGCACTGTTCATGGAGCCATACCATTATGCTATTGTACTATTCTTAGATTACTTATTATTTCCTGTTTGTGTATTTATTTTGGCTTGTTAGGGTTGGGAGACAAGTGGTTAATATTCCCTCTTTTATGGTGAGGGTGGACTCACAAAAGCACATTGATTTCTCACTGACAAGTCCATTTGGTGGTGGTCGCCCTGGTAGAGTGAAGAGAAGGAACCAAAGGGCTGCCAGCAAGAAGAGTTCCGGTGGTGATGGCGAGGAAGAAGATGAAGAGTGAGCAATAATGTTAAGTATTAGCGAGTCATGTCTTTGCTAGAGAATGTAGTAGGCCTAAGGGTTTTTGTTGATGATGGATTTTTCTCACTGAACGTTCATTTTATATTCCTAGCCACATTTTGTACTAGAATTTTTGTTGTTTGTGGCATTTATTTATATTCAGTTTTGACCTTTTAATTGTTATTCCCGTAACTATAAATAAATACCTATTGAACCAAGTCTAGATTGGTTTAGAAAGAGATTTGTTTTGAACTTGCTTTTGCGAACAGCTGAATGCTGCAAAACGGTAGCAAGTGCTAATTAAGCTTAGCACAATTGACAAACAACGCCTATCATGCTCTAACCGTACGGTAGTATTTAATTAGCAGACTGTATTAATGGCTTAACAATGAAATCTGTACGTTGTCACCAAAAACACATTCCAAGTTTTCATTTCATGCTGCAAAGGAGGAGGGGAAAGTGAGGCATTTATAGAATATTTATCTATCCGTTGCTAAATGCATTGCAAATTCGCGAATACAACATAGCAAATCAGAGTACTTGATATAGAAAGAAGAGAAATTGAGAAACATACTCAGCAGTTATCAAGCAATCCCTCAATATCATCAGCAGCGCCTACACCGGAATCCCGCAACTTAGCCTCCTCTTGCTTCTCAATTCTTTGATCCACATCCCAGCATGTATTCTGTTTCTTCAACCTATAGTCTTTCTAATATTCTCTATTCTGTAGAGCGAGCTAACATTGTCAATTCCTTTCTTCTCTTCCTCATCTTGTTGTTGCATTGCTGATGGCTATTCGTCGTAGTCCGCCTCTCTTCCAGTTCTCATTCATTTCCTCCACAAACGCCTTTGTTTCTGCGTCCATCTCGGGCGACATAACTGGTGGTGAAAAATTGTTGCGTTGTTGTTAGTTAAACAATACTTTCCTTTATGAATTAAAATGTTATTCTTTTTCTCATTTCTTATTTTGAAAATGGCCCAAACATACAATAAGTTTTGGGATTAAACAAATATTTAAGGTTGGTGTTGGAGAGAACCATGCTGCAGATGAAATTTGGATTAATGAATTTGCGGCAATTTATGCAAAAATGGTTCCATGCAAGGCAATTAAGCCAGAGCATATTATATTAAGCCAGTCATTCAACAACAAAAGAGCATGACCATGTTACTTCTTGTGATAATGTCAGAATCTGTAAGCATAGATGGGATTTGTAATTTAATATTAGGTAAATTGATACGTTAGATTTTAGAAAATTATTATTGTTGTGGGTAATTTAATATTTGCTAGATTTTGTAATTTTGAATGCATAGGAATTAATGATTCTGAATCAATTTTCCTATAATATGCAGATCTTGGATTATTTTCTTCAAATAAATCTTAAAGTTAAAGAACATCTTGCTAGTAAATTAAAAAAAATTATTTTTTGACAACTTGTGTATGACAATAGAAGGAAATAAGGAAAAATAACTTTATTTTCTGATAATAGATCGTTATTGAAAATGACGGTTACTGAGAGAAGTATGAGCTGAAATAGAGAAGTATGAGCTGACAAGGAAAGAAAAACTGAAGAAAAAGGAAAATTATATTTTGATGATATCTGTGAATTTTTCAATCATTTTCTTGCTCAGAAGAAAGGAATTTTTGTAGATTTTTTGCCATTCTTAATCTTTTTGAACTGTTAAATTTAGGATAATTTCCAACCATACTTTGTTGAGCTTGTGGATTTGTTTTGCTCCAGATGATTTCACATCTAATAAAATTGTTTTTATTGCTCCTGTCGCAGAGCCAACTGATTTGTACTTTCTTCAATGTCCTCCTGCACCATCTTTATAGGTTCTAGGTACTTCACCACTTTACTACGTAATAATCAATCATGGTTGCTGTTGCAGGCTTGTAGTGTTTTGTTCATGTGATTTTTCTTGTTGAGACCTTATTCGTCAATCTATTTTCAACATCTCTTGGATTCAACATGTTTGAATAAATTTCCTTTCCTTTTTGTTTAAGATAGATACTTGTATAATAAAAAGAAATCAGCCTTTAGAGTTTTGGAAATTCTATGTTATAAAGCTGTTTCCATGCAAAACTTTGGAAAAAATTGCACTGGGCTTGGAGCCATACCATTATGCTGTTGTACTAGTCTTAGATTACTTGTTATTTCCTGTTTGTCAATTTTTATTTTGGCATGTTAGGGTTGGGAGATAGGTGGTTAATATTCCCTCTTTTATGGTGAGGGTGGACTCACAAAAGCACATTGATTTCTCACATACAAGTCTATTGGGTGGTGGTCGCCCTGGTAGAGTGAAGAGAAGGAACCAGAGGGCTGCCAGCAAGAAGAGTTCCGGCGGTGATGGCGATGAAGAAAATGAAGAGTGAGCAATAATTTTAAGGATTAGGGAGTCATGTTCTTTGCTAGAGAAAGTAGTAGGCCTAAGGGTCTTTGTTGATGATAGGTTTTTTTTTTTCACTGAACTTTCATTTTATATTTCCTACCCACATTTTTTTACTTCAGTTTTGACCTTTTAAATGTTCTCATAACTATAAATGAGAACCTATAGAACCAAGTTAGCCTTAGAAAGAGATTTGTTTAGATCTTGCATTTGCGAACAACTGAATGCTACAAAATGGCAGCTGAATGTTCTTTGCTTTAGGTTGTTTATCATAAATTCGATAGGTAGCATATCCTTGTCGTAAAGTTTCATCTAATCTCGGGTTAAGGTTTTTATTAATGTTAACTATTTTAACCAACTAGACAAATCCCCCGCTTCTATCTGTAATTATATAATTTTAATTTTAATTTCATTACTATTAACAATCAGAAGTAATTATATATAAATCTTCATTCGAAAATCTAGTAATTAGTATCAATGGATACAAAACGAACAAAACCTAATAATGTTTCCGGATTCTAAAATTATTGATAAGAAAAAAAAAAGGGACAATTTGAAATGTTTCTTTTTGGTTTTGATTTGATTTTACAGAAACACGAGGCAAAAATTTGCAAGATGCAGAGCAAGATAAGATAGCAGTATTGAGTGATACTTGTTAGGATGGATGGCAAAGGGGAAAGTGATTAATCCCATATCGACTGTACAAGAAAAGAGGCGGCTAGAGAAGCAGTATAAGCATGACATGGAGAGCTACTTTAAAACATACTTACCTGGACGGGGTGAATGGGTGATCTGGAAGGCCCATGGCCTAGATCAGTGGCTTCCACTGCACTTAGGAGGGGTGCTGGTCTAAGGTCTCCTCAAGCAGGAGAGCCTACGTCATAATTTGTGGCAGCGGGGGCCTGCGTTCGCGCGGCCCCTTCCAATTTTCAGTTGACTTTTTTTCTTAGCTTGAATCTTTTATTTTATAACATCAAATTCCCGATATAGTTTCTAAAAGGCCCGTATACCGATTATTGGGCCGAGCTTGACATTAAACATAATGGGCCCGTCCATAAGTTATTTAGGGTTTAGTACTTATTTTGGTCATCGGACCTGAGGTTCTACAGATTGTCCGCCGAATTGAGAGATAAAATCAGCATCACATATTTATTGCTTTCTTTGTGAACAACATTTTCTGTGTAGAATTGTTTAAGATTAAAGCTTACATAATCATGTATTTTGGGAAACAAGGGTTGGGAGGCAAGTGGTTAATAATATTATTCTCTATGAATGTGGACTCACAGAAACACAGATTTCTCACTTACAAGGCCCTTTTGGGGGTGGATGTCCTTGTAGAGTGAAGAGAATAAACCAAAGCAAATTCTTGTGAGGATGAAGAGTGAGTTGTCCTCGTCACAAATTATTTTGGCTGATGATATATCAAGGGTATATTTGAGCTTTGTAAGTGACATTTCTTCAAATTTCTTTTCAATCTTTGATATTTAAACAATTATTTTCCTTTTTCATAAGTTCCTATCTTTTCAGATTCTAATATTCCTTTTCATTTTCTGTCACGTATGATTCTTTGGGGGGAATACCACCGAGTATTTTCCACAACTGCTTTAAAAAAGATTCCAAGATATGCATATATATCTCCGTTGGGGTGAAAATACCACTTTAGCCTATAAAAAGACTTGGTTTGATGGTGTTTCAACACGAACATTATCTATTATTTAAGGGGCTACGTGGATTGATATAACATGTACATTAATTTTAATGTGAACCTGTTAAATTAAAAGCATCTCCAATATAACATTAAATTTTTTTTTTTCATATGACACATGAGCAAAATGGAAAGGAAAAGTAGAAACTGCTTTCCAATGTCACTGTCTATTTAGAACTTCTAGTTGATGTGGCTTATAGAGAAATAGACAATGTCAAGTATGTAGAAGGTCTATTAGACGACGTGACTCATTTTGTTTTCTTTTTTTTTTTTCACGCATTCTCTTTCTTCCTTTTTCCCTCTGTAATTTTTCCATTCACTCCTTTAATTGGAACCAAGTTTCCAGCAGATTTTGAAAAAGAAAGCAGTCGGTCCTCGATATCGATTAAATTAAAGTGGTTTGTCTTGCATCTGAGACGCAGTTCAAATCATCCAGTAGTTCAAAACATCCAGTAGTTCAAAACATCCAGTTATAAGAGAATCTCTTACAAGGTTGATCAGACATTTAGTACCTGTCTCTAATCTCCTTTTAAGATATTACTTTTGTTTAAGTACGACTCTAGTAGCCTTTTTTCTTTATCTTCTCGGGACTCCTACGTTCCATAATATTACTGTCTCTCGTCCATTTTGACAGTTGGTAAGCAGAATGTGGGGTTAAGGATATTCGATTTTTTAGTCAGTGCCGTAATATGTGATTAATTTCCGTAGCGTGTGAAGTCAAAGACTCTTGAAAATAAAAATTGTAAGGTCATTTTGTCTATCCGGATTTAAAAAAAAAAAAAAAAAAAAGCCCAGATCAAAGATTGTCGTTCCCTACTATTGATCTTATTGCCTTTACTCCTACTGCCTACCACCAAGACCCGCAATAGGAGCTCCTATAAGTGAGAGAGTCTACTTTCTTCCTTCCCTCTCCTTTCACTCAAGTCACTCCGTCCCTCTTTCGTTGGTCAAGTGGCTATCGCTCCTTCAGCAAAAGAACATGAAGCACTAGCGCTATAGGATTGGTTTTTTGGGGGGATAAGCTTGCTTCTTCACAAGTTTATCCCAGCCCCGAACGGCAGCTGCCTGATCTCCCCATCTCTCCTAAACTTCCTCCGGTCTTTGGACCAGTATCAACTCATTCCTGTCAAGTGTTTGTTGTTCTTGAAAAAGAAGAAAGTACAACACAGGGTAAGAAGATGTTTTGTTCAGAGATGTGAGTGCCAATTCATAATTGTCTATACAAGATTCATATGCTGTTAAGTGAGCCGCCTGGTGCCAGGGAATAGACTCGCGTTACCAATAGTTACTGTTCTTAATTGTTGTTGTCCTTCGCTTACGGCTGCGGTTGCTTACTTGTGGTCGGAAAATTAATGAGCTTAACATGTTAATCTCATACTTAATCGGCTACCTTTTCAAACCTTACACAAACCAGAAATTGCAGAAAATCAGACTGTGTAAAACATAAACTAGAAGCAGAAGATATAACAAAACTTTATTTATATATAGTGGAAACAGGATTAAGAAAACAAAGCCAAGTTTAGAGAACGTGGAAAGCTGTTAGACAAAGATACAAAAGCGAAACCAAAAGGAATTAGAGAAAAATTAGAAAAATATAGATCTGAACATCATCTTTTTCCCATTCTCCATTCCCTTGTATATTTCACGTTTTGCGATTTTATGCTGGTAATTTTTATTAATAAAAAATATAAGAAATCGTCGCAGAACATACTGCGTTGGAGTGCTTTTTCACATTTTAGATGTGTAATTTTGAACATTTGTTGAGCACTCTCAATTTCCTATTACATGTCAGTTCCAATCCAAGAATAGAATTGAAGATGCTCTATTCATTTAGACTTAACATGTTCATATGTCATCTTGGAGTGACACAAACTTGATCTATTACCTAATTAACTTATCGGACAATTTTAAAAAAAAAAATCATTTTTCTTTTCATTTTTTTATCTTTTTTTTTTTTCTTCCTGAATAAAAAGTCATTAATATCTTCATTACATTTAGAAATTACTTTTGCTCTTACATCCTAATGACTTGGTTTATTGGATCCGGTTTAAAATATATTTCAAATATGGGAATTAAATCATATTTTTAGGATTTAAAACAAATGATTACTAATATAATGACTTGAAGAAGTGGAATGAAGATTAAAATGTGCTCGCTTCGGACAAATTTTAAGATAGTTGATCTTTTTAGTTCTTAATGTTGCTTACGGGATAAGACTTTGAGATTTATGACCAAATCAGACACTTTCCAGCATTATGTATTTAAATAAATTGAAGCTACAAAGACCAAAATATTTTTGTGAGAAATTTTATTTTTTCTAAAAATGGAAAATCTTGAAATATTAGATGAAAAAAATTTATATAAAATAAATATTAAATGTTAAGAAACAGTTTTTTATTAAAAAAAATTACTTCACGGAATAGTATAAAGAATAATTTTAAAATTTTTTGATTTCAAAAAAAAAAAAGGAAGTTGCTTGAAAATCCATTACCTAACACAACCTAATTCCTGGTTTATGATTGCAATTTGGCATGTGAAAAGTGGACAAAACAACAATAATGTTATTTAGATATTAATAAGTAGGTATAGTAATATATATTTTAAATTGATTAGACTTTTGAATTTCATTTTCTCGTCATAAATGTCCTTTTCTCAATACTTAGGTAGAAAGTTGGTTGCGGCAGTAAAATGGATTAATTAAGGGTGAGTAAAATGGATTTTCATCCCAAATTGTCTTTTTGAATTGGTACGAATAGTAATTCTAAAGTTTGGACTTATTTGAATAAATCTAAATTCATATTTTACATATTTTGGATTGGATATGAAAAATGAAAATATTTGAATTAATCGGTAAATATCAAAAAATATATATATACAATATAAAAATAATGTTATTGTTTTTTTTTTTTTTTTGTTAGTTTCTTTATGAGTTATTGCTATTATGTTTTATAGAAAATAGTGAATATGCAGATATTGCTAAAATGTTCTTTTCATATTTTAACTATAATAAGATGTCGTTATAATGTAGGGTACAGATGTCATTATAATTTAGACACCCTGTGAAATAAAATGGAGGAAAAGTAATTGTTTCTTTGTATAAAAAATTTGATTTGATCTTATATATTTTTTTTAATTTATTTTGTATAAGTATGTTATTTGTATTGAATTGGATAATGAAAATTTTCATTTTTGATATTAGTATTTAGAGCAGATTAGATAGGAAAATTCATTTTCCTCATCACTATGGATAACAATTCTCTAGGCATGTATGTTATATGCTTTTTTTTTTATCATTAATTATAAGGTGTTTCGAACGGTTTTTTTTTTTAAAGCCGTAATCATATTTAGATTAATTCTTATACAAACTAAATAAGTCTCTTTCAAGAGATACAAATTTTAAACGGCTATATACATGAAGAGATTTGAAGCGACGATTCATTTAAGTTAAAAAAGTCTTATGAGTATACTTTTTTTTTAATTTTCTAGAAATAGGTAAAATCTCTTTTTACAAGAAATAAAATAAAGCAAAACAAAAAGAAATTGTATGCGAAAGATAATAATATGAAATTTTGCTGCTCAACTCATGGGAATATTAATCAACCGACAACGACGAATCCGATTAATAGACAAATAAAATGTTAATTTATTTTTTCATTTTGAGAAAAATAAATTTAGTCCATATATTGAAAAACATAAGGCATAAGTCCGATCATGTTCCACTTTGTTTTAGGGGAAAGGAAAAATAAAAAGTTAGTTCTCGAAAGTGAATTTAGAGATTTAACTGTTTCAAATCGTATGATAATTTGTCTATTTTGAATTTCAAGATCAATTTCAATAGATCGTAGTTTGTAGAAATTAACTTTGTAACATAAAATTTCGTATAACTGTAAATTATATTATACAAATAAATTTATGTCTAATTTAAAATATAAAGTCAAATTCTCTAAACTAACTGAAATTGATCTTAAGATTCAATATAGATATCCTAAGGAAAGTCTACATTTGACCTGTAAAATTAGTTAAGAAAAAATTATATAAAAAGGAAAAATGAATAATTTTCTTTTTTTTAACTCTTTTAACTAGACTCGTAAAATTAACTTTAAATATGTTTTTAAACATAAAAAAGAAGAGAAATTATCACAAAGAGTACATTTTAAAGTTTTCATTTATTAATATAATATTTTAATTTATATTTGGTTTTACTTTATATCTTATGTTGTTGTATTTTAATTTTTATTTAAAGAAATTAAATTAAAAAGGAGCCAGTCTGGTCAAGGTCCAACAAGCATAAGACAGTGTCGAGCGATGGTGGTCTCGTAGAGAGTCTAGTCACCCCTCCCAATTTGTTTGAAACATATATAATTTCAGTAAGACATAATTAGCCAGTGGATTACAATAAAAATTATAAATTTATTAGACTTTGACATGATGGATTCGGGGATGGCTTGGCATAGCTGTTAAAAAATTATTTTTATTTTTATATTTTATTGTTTGAGGGTAGTTTTGGAATTTAAAATTTTTATTTTTGAAATTTGTCATTTTGTACGTTTTGGGGAGTTGGTGTTAATTAATAACTATTAGTTAAAAAAAATGCGTGCTTTCCTCCTCCAAGCCTCAAAAAATAACTTTTCAATAATTAAAATAATCCAATTAATAAAATAATTGAATATTTATAAAACTATAACTACTGTGAAAGATTAAAATAAAAATGTCAAAGTTAATAAATTTAGTTGGACATTTTCTTAAAACGGATTGAAATATAAATTTATAAATACGACTAAATATTAAACAATTACTGTGAATAATTTATACCTTTATAAATTTTAGTTGTTAAATATTTTGTAGATGAAAGAGACAAATGTGGCATTTTAGAAATTAAATAAATACATAGTTTTACTAATTAATCAATAACATTTATGAAAATGTCCCCACTTAAAAGTTATAATTTCTCTAAAACCTAAAACTACCAAATCCAATGTTGCCTACCGTTTTTCTTATCTGATTCAAGAAAAATTTGGCACCACCGACTGAAAACAATTAAGGAAGTAGTGATATTGGAAGGTAAGAAGGGTTTTGTGTGAGCAAAAAGCTTCTTGTTAAGAATGCAAGACGACAAAGAAGAGTAGGGGCAATTGATGCTTGAGTTTTCATCTCCAACCCCAATTTTACAGAGAATAAGAAGAAGAAGAGTACATATGTACCATATTCCAAACAACGTCTCTTCTCTCCTCCACAACAAAAAGCAAACTATAGCCACCATTAAAGGAGAGACAAGACAATATATGGTATTGGTTTAACCATTTCTGACCGTTTGATATTGAATTTAACGGAAGTTGAATTTAAATGAGTTGGAAATGATAAATAAATTATTTTAAATCTAAAATTTGCCTATTTTTTATTCTACATAAGTTTCTAATATTAAAAATAAATTAAAAAATTGTGTGCTATTTGAAGAAAATCTCATTTTCAGTTAGCATCTCTGTGATTTTTAGATTTAGATATACTTTTGCATTATTCCCACATCACATCACTTTTTATTCATTTGTCGGTGACTTTCCATGGCGGAGAAATTCACTATTTTTATTTTTATATTTTTAGAGAAAATTACTTATAATAATTGATTATTTTTTCTATATATTTTTTTAAACTAATTGTTTTATTCTTATATTATATTTTAGAAAATTATAGTATGTTATTATTTCTCATTATACTATATATATATATTGTGGTTATAGAAATCTGAAATGGACTCTATACTATCTTCTTGAATACAATCAATAGAAGACAACAACATTTGTTGCTTGTTTCGTTTGAATTGTGTAACTTTCATTTTCACATGTAACCTTCATCAAGTGGGACTTGAGTTGCTCTTCCTGTTTAAATAGGGGTTACCCATACCAGTCGTACATGATATTTTCTTTCCTTTCCTTTATTGATTGATTCAAATATCCAAAACTCCCATTCATTTTTTCTTTTTGCTGTTTCAAGTCTTATCATCATCTTCTTCTAATCAACCTTTTCATAAATTAATTTTTCACCTAAAGCCATACTCCATTTATTTTTTATAAAAAAATCTTATCATATTATAGCATTTGAATTTGAAGGTTTTTTAATTGGCTACGTTCTGCAGCAACTTGTGTCTCGACACTGTGTCTTATTTTTTTAATGCTGAAATTTCATATTTATCTAATCTCTAATTAATAAATAACTCTACGACTTTTAATGAAAGAAAAATAAAAATTTTGGAAAATGAATTAAAATCTTAAGAATAAAGGGTTAATATAAAATTTTGTTATAACAAATAGACCTAGATATGATTCGAAAATACAAATAGAACTAAAAAAAAGGCCGGAACGTTTAGGGTTTAGAAGTGAGAAGAAATAGATATATTATTTAAGGGAGTTGATGTTCCTTCACTGCCACGTTTGTTTCCATCATATTTCATTATTCTTTCTAATTTTTATAAGTACTGTCCTTATATTAATTTTAATGATGATTGATTCTTGGTGGGTAATGCAAGACTTTTTATCCCCAATAAACAACAAGAGCAATAATTAAATATAAGGGTAAGTTTCACATTATAAATCAAATATTACCTTCAATTTGTGTTTAGTATGTTTTCTAAAAGCCGTTTTTGTATAAAATTATTATTTTTTAAATATGATATAAAATGTTTTCCGTTGGAATCAACTTTGCGGGAAGCAACCTTTTTTTTTTATTTTTAAAAATAATAATTGTAATCTAATCATTGGAAAAATACTATTTTGTACCTTTTTTTTTCAGAAATTTAACTATTTTAGCTTTATATTTTATATAACAATCTATTTTATCTCTGTATTTTAAAAAAATTATATTATTTTATCATTCCATTAACTAAATAGTGACAAAAATAACAAGTCATGTTTTATTTGATTATAAACATGATATTATTTTTTACTAAAAAAACATATACAAAAACTAAAAAAAAAATCAGTTTATCAAATGGTTAGTTAATTTTTTCTGCAAATTGTTGTTATTATAGTCAAAAGTCAAAACAATATTAAAAAATTATTTAAAAGATACATAACTTATTAATATTTGTCACTGTTTAGTTTATACATAAGAAAATAGTATAATTTTTTTTTTAAAATAAAAAATAAAACAGATTATTATGATAAAGAAATAAGTTAGTTTAATTATTGAAAAAATACAGATAAAATATTTTTTTCCTTATTTATTATATTTAGATAATATGAATACAAAGATAATTGAGTTACCTCCACTTGGTAGAATGAAGTACTTTCTTATCTTATTATCCTCAATCAAACACTTCTTTGAAAATGAATGGATGAGTATATTACTAAATAACTAGTTCTTTAAATTTAAAAAAAAAAAAAACTGCTCCGGAAGTAGTCAAAATAAGGCCATGTTTGGCAACAATATCTAATTTCGTGGTTAATTTTTTCTTAGAAGAAAGGTGGTGGTTAAAGTTTTGAATTGAGTCACAATATTAAATACCAATTTTGATTGTTTGGCTACTTAGTATTTTTAATAATGTTTAGTGTTGGATAAGTAGTTTTAGAAACGCTCACTACTCTAATGTTTAGCATTTAATAATTTACTGTAACATTTTAGTATGGATAAGCTTTCGTTTATAATTCTACTTTAACAAAATTCTAACCTCTCTTTTTCTCAAAATTTTTCCTTCTTCAAAACATAAGTGGCTGATGTCGACTTGTTGATAATCTAGCTGCTAGCATTTCGTCGCTTACTACATCATTTCTCGTCTCTGAATGCTTAGGTATCCATTATAAGCCTTTTATTGTTTGAACTTCGCCTTCAACTTTAATTTTATGTCATCCTAAGGTACTACTAAATAGAAGAATCTTATCAGCGTCATGAATGATAATTGAAAAATTATAGATCAAACTGCAGAATCAGAAAAATTAGATACTATCATATAGCTTTTTTGATGGTAACCCTTTTAATTTTTGTTTTTATTTCATTTTCAAAGCTTCTATTAATTTTATTAAGATTTGATATTCATATTTTTTATATGATACAGTTTCATAATTTAGAAAATAATAATGATAATAATAATAATAAGTTAATTAAGTATTTAACTAGAGAATTAAGAAAAATAAATTATTATTTTTAATCAAATACCAAATTAGTCTAATAAAACAAATGAGGTCTCGAGATGCCCATTCCTTGTGTTGTTGTACAGCTGAATCAATTCTAATATTCATATACTGAAACAAAGTGTACAATTAATTAGTTAGAAGGGCCATTTATTTTCTATTCTGAATCATTGGATTTATCCTTTATATTTGTTTAGGATATATATAATTCATACATTTCATCAAACTTATTGCATTTTAAATACAATTTAATCCAAACTTATAGGAATAACTATTAATTAGTTTTTGAGTTTACATATTATATAATTTAATCCATCTATTTTTAACATTATATTTTTGTATCTCTATCTTTTTTTTTTTCAATCATTTTATCTAGGATTAAAAAGTTTAGATCAGCAATTAAACCGAATAAAAAAATCCAACAAAAATCAAATCTCTAAATTTAGAACTGCAAACCGAAGACATAAGAAATCGAACTACATCAAACCAATCATTTTTTATTCGGTTCGGTCAGTTTCAGTTCTAATCGACAACACAAAATAAAATTCAATCAACCATCAATTTGATCTCATATTCAAAGACATCAAGCTACAACTTACAAAGCAAAAATAATTTACAAATCAAAGATCAATAAGGATTTATAAAGATTTACAATTTCACAACAACAAGATATACAGAATGCATTAAAAAAGGCAGGTCATCTGGAATTTGAAGCAACAAAGGTGAGAAGGCCTAGATACCGATTTTCACAAGCCCACTTCTGGAATATGAAGCAACCTAGCTCAATATTATTCATCTCTTTATTTCATCATTTATCTCTGTTTCTCTAAATTCAAAATAATGTAGTTTTGATCATCATAATGAAAAATAAAAAAATTAATACATTATAAGAATGTGCGATTTGGCTAAACCGCCCACAACATACGGTACAGTGTGGTTTTCCGTTAAAGTTTGCTCATCCCATTTAGATTTAGATTACATATACCCTTACCATTAAATTATATATTGGGATGCTACACAAATTAATTCCGGTCTTCTTACGGTAATACAGTGTGAATTTATTTAAGACCAACTCAAACCACCAACACCATTTACATATATATATTTAATTCACTCCAACCGACTACATCATTTACATAAAAAAATTATTCATTTTATAATCTTCTATTTTTTATATTATAATATTTCTTTTCAACTAAATACTCACTTTAACCCACTGTAAATTTGGCTACGGGTTAGACCGGGCCACTATTCTAAAAAACATTGAACTTTAACTAATCTACCGGGCCGGTGAATTGCCAGCTCGGTCGATTATTTATTTTTAAAAAAAATTTAAAAATAAAAACGGTTAACCAACGGTTCGACTGGACGGTTACGATTCACAGTTCGAAAATGAGTTCCCCATAACATTACGGATCGGCCGATTCAGAGTTGGCGACAGATCAGACCGGTTTATCAGCCAGCCCAAACCGAAAAATCCAAAGGGCTTAACCGGGCATGGTCATGGCCATATCTAACCCATTGTACCAACAAAATAGTGTGAATAGTAAAATGATATCGTGAATAATGTTACACTAAATTTAGTGTAATACTATTCATAACATTAAATTTGGTGTGGTATTTAGTGTTAAATTGGAGCACCTTAAACCATCTCCAACTTCAATAACACTATTTTTTTACATTAAATTTGGTGTTACATCATTCTTGGTATAAAATCACTCCAACCTAATGCACCATTTTTTACGCCAAATGTTAAATTATTTTATCTTTTGTATATTATATTATTTTATCCTACTAAATTGTTCTCTCTACCCACTTTAATCCACTAAATTTTATATTTAATAAAATAGTGTGCACAGTAAAATGGTACTGTGATGGTCTAATTTTTTTACACCAAAAATGGGATTTGGGGTAAAAATGGTGTCGGTTGGAGTTTGTATACGTAGGTTCAAATGTGTAAATTGTTCGCAAAATGCATGGTTTCATTGAAGAATAAAAACGTTTAAGAAATGACCAAATACATAATTCCATCCCTAAATTTTATATATTTTTCTAATTAAATCTTGAACTTTGAAAGTGTCTCCTTAAACTCTTGAATTTGCATAAATGATTTATTAGACATCTGAACTTTGTACAAAGAACCTATTAGATACTCATCCAAAAGAAAAAAATGTGGTATAAGCTTATTCAAATTTTTATAAGTATCTAAATAGTAATTCAAATACAAGTTCAGATGTCTAATAGATCATTTGTGTAAGTTACTTTTTAAAAATTTTTTAAAGACATTGATTTTCATTGATAAAATCAATGGGTACAGACATGTTTAATAAAATCAAGCCAACAACAACATATTCATATAAATTTTTATACAACATTCTAATCTACCTAACAGAAAAAGAAAAATTTGACAACCAACTTAAATCCTCCGAACAAATTTCAGATAAGAGAGAAACTTACAACCCGCAACATCACCTTGAAGACTTGTATAGCCCATTTGAATCCGGGTTAGAAGAAAGCAATAAAACCAATTTTAACCTTAAAGAGAACAAATTCACTAAAAAAAGAGATGAAAACTAGAAAAGCATTGCAGATTTGTTCACAAATGGTAGATCTAACTCTACCAACACCAAAAACAATCCCAAAAGGGACAAACCTCATAGCATCTAACAAAGGAAATAAAAAAGAAAAACAAGTAGAAAACAAAAAAAAATAGGAAAGAAAAAAGGAAAATAGGGTCACCGGCAGCAACCCTAAGAAAAGGCCACTGAAAGGAAATTGAGAAGTGAATTTTTTGGAGAGAGACGAAGAAAGAGAAGGGAATTTAGGTGCAGTTCAAATGTGTAAATGATTATAAAGTTGATGCTTTTTTTGCGAAAAAAGTAAAGTTGAGGGGTGAATTTAAGAAATAGTCAATGTATGGACACATGCATGGCGGACAAGGCATTGCCTCGTCAGCATTTCATTATCATGACTAGGACCAGAGCCCATTCCCTTTTTTTCCATTTGTTGCGGGTCCCACATTTGTTACATCAGTAGGGAAATTTCTTATCTAATCTTTGGGTGTAAGTATATGAATATAGTAAGACAGTTGTTTCAACTTTCTTTTCCAAAGAAAAGACGGAATATATTTCATTAAGAGTACAAAAACCCTATTCAAATCTTTGCATACAAGTTAAATTACATACTTGGCTGCAGATTTGAAAGTTCTTCCTCAATTATTTAGCTACAAATCTGGATTTAGGGATCCGAAAAACCATTTGAATACTTGTAAAATGTAATCAATTTACTGAAATCCTAATTCCAAAACTTTTATACAACTCAACTTAATCACATTTCAATTAATTTTTTAACAATTAATTATATATCTCAGAATTTACAGCATAAACAGTGATTATAGTTATAAAAATCATTGGATTATTTATTGTAAGAGTGAAAAATCTGAGGGGCGTAATAATTATATTCAAATAATAAAGGGTTACTATTAAAAATGTTTGATAAAATTAAGGACTAAATAATAACAATTATACGTTCATTTAATAAAATAAAAGAACAAACTAAATAATGTAACCGTGATAAAACATACAAAATAATAATATTAAACAAAATTAGGAACTAAATAACTTTTTCCTATTTTAGTTTTTTATTCTATTTTGATGAAAAAATGGTGTAAAGGGAGGAGACTTGCTCAATTTGTTATTTGCCAAAAGGACTAGTGGGTCCCGTATTTGTGCACCATACTTATACAAAGTCTCAATTTAATCCAATCCCATGTTTATACAAAGTCCCATGTTTACTTGTGCTATCTTTTTTTTTTTTTAATTTTTTTTTATTTTTGGATGTCGTATTTTTGGATATAAATGCATTTAATATTTATAGATATATTATGATTTGTATACTTTTTTTTATGATACCAACTTGTCACGACCCAGCTCGAGGCTGCGATCGACGTGCAGCTAGACTTGAGTCTAACCGCACAAGTCTCCAAAATGATCCTCCTAACTAGCCATCGTCAACTACTTAAGCCCAAATCCACAATCTTAAAAAAGTTAACTCAAGTTGACTAAGTAGTTAGGTAGTCAAATTTATATATCATATCAAATCTCAATTAATACCCGACGTGAGATTTCACATTTTTTCCTTTTAACCCTTTGAAATAAATAAACCTTCTAGATATATTCATACAGATCTATCACAATATCAATCAATATTCGTTAATAATTCTTCAAAAAAAGTCTCTAGATGACCGGAAAATAAGTTTCTAAACGTCACTAGGTGGTTCCATCGACTTTCATAGGAAAAATCAGTCAATATCAGTTAATATAAGTCAATAAGATTTACTGATTAATATTGACTTGTATTGACATTTGTTGAATTGTATATAAATTTTTCTGCTTGTCCAATGAATAAATGAGTTGGATAGAATATGGGCATGTTTGGTTTAATGGTTTTATACAGTTGATAACTGTTGTGGATAACTGATAGCTAACAACTGTTGCAAGTAGCTGATAAATAATAGATATTTGGTAAAAATATAGTAAGCTATTAATGTTAATATGTAAAATAACCAATAGAAGTATATTGAGCTGCAAATGATAATTTAACAAATTGTACCACAATTTTGATAGGAAAAAATGAGAAGATATTTTCAGGTTGGGTTTAAACTTACACAACAATAGTACAAAACAAAATATTATTTTGTATTTTCTATTATTATCAAATACAAGATTAAAAAAAAAAAATAAGAGATACAAACTAATCTAATGCTCACCCTTACTTATTAGTATCTATAACTAAAAATGGGGCGAAGTTTGTAAGGTTCATGTTGATTTTGATAACTTGCAAGTTGCCATTTCATTAATTTGCATGTTCTCCCTTAGCTTTGAGTAATATTGTTGGAAATATTAGAGATTTGCTTCAAAGGGGCTGGTTAGTGAAAGTAAGTCATGTTTATCATGAAGCGAACAGGTATACGAATGTTTTAACGCATACGAGTCATAAGTCGCCTCAATTTTTTAGTTTTCTCCTCCTACGGAGGTTCTAAGTTATTTGATGACAAATGTTGTACCATATTTGATAGAGATTATAATAATAATATTACAGGTTAGAATGTTCTAAGTAGTCATGGTTTCAGATGCTCATCTTTGTGGTGGTACTATCACTTAGCCTAACTAGGTGGATACTTCTAAACTGTTTCATTTCTTTTAAAAAAATTGAAATTGTTCTTCTTAAGACCAATGAAATTGGTATGTGCTTAAGTGAAATGATTTTTTTACAGCAATAGGTCTTGAAATTTAGGTACTGATTTGACAACACATTTAAATTTTAGGTACTATATGCGAAAACTAACCCTTACCGGCATCACTATCTACTTTTTCTTCTATAATATATCATTTCTCATATGGGCTAAATTTACAAAGCCAAGGTTCTTGAAATGATGGCGACTTGCAAGGTTGTTGAAGGGGATGACCTTTGAATTTCAGTAATGGAAATATTTTTCTTAAATTGATTTTATTTTTTATATTTATCTAAGAGTATAGTTGTATCTTACAAAATAATTTTTATTTTTTGAGAGCACTTGCTGTATATACTATTCCTTAACAATTAATAAAAGGATCTTATATTTGAACGACAAAAACTAGTGAACCCATAAGTATATTTTTCAAATTAAACAAGACAGTATTGCAAATTATAGGAAAACTAGGTATTAGAAAGTAATTTTCTTATGTTTATTCTTTTTAAAAAAGGTTAGTAATATGAAATGAAGTAGTACAAATTTGTCTTTTGCATATTTGGGAAGAAGGGGACCAACAAATTGATCGTACCCTTAAACTAAAGCAAATTCTGATGTGTTAACTTTTTTTTTTTTTAAGAGAATTTCCGTTATCTCCATACCAAAAGTCAGTTTCTTATTATATATTTTTTTAAAAAAAGAAGTTAAAATTTATCTGATTTATAATTAATTTTTTAATTTGTCTTATTATAAGTTAATTTTTTATTAGATTAAACATAATATCTTTATTTTCAACATTTTCTAACCACGAAAAGAGCAAACAATTCTAACTATTTTCTCAAAATCTCAAAAAAAAAAAAAAAAAAAAAAAAAACTTATTTTCTCCAAAATTTGGAACAGGATGATAATTTTTTTCCCCTGCAAGCCATTGGCAAAAACAGAATCCTCTTGTCAGTGCCTCTTAGTTAGTCAAAGTCAAATTGACAAATAATTGTATGTAATAAAAAAAAATTATTAAGTAAAAAAGAAAAATATGAGTAAAAAATTGATTAAAATGAATATATTAATTAGGTGATGAATTTCCATATTTTTTCTTGTTCTACATTTTAATCTTGGAGGAAATGAGGAAGGGATCATTTTCAAGTTTTTACAGAAATAGTAAGAAGAAAGGGGACTAAAATGAAAAATAAAAGTTTTCATTTTATATTTTTCCTTCCCAAACTTCTTTTAAGTCCCTAAAATCATATTTTCTTTTTTTCTACATCCCTAATAAACCCTTGAACTAGCTACATGAACAGTTCAGATTGCAGCAAAGTGTAATAATTAGCGTTAGCATCTTCAATCTCCCATAAACCATAATCACATACAGCAAAACCGTCTACTCCACCGTACAAATCCTCTTCACCTCTACCACCGATAATCTCTTCTTCTCTGTTTGGAATTCCAAGTTCATCATCGGAAGCTTCTAGAAGATGCCTTATGACTCTCTCTTTATCTTCTTCATCGTCTTCCTTTAACAAACTGGAAGACGAAGACGAAGAAGATAAAGATTGGTCACAATCTTCTACGGAGGAGGAGGTAGCTACGGTGGCCGTCTTTTCATTTTCCTGGTCAGTTACGGCGGTTATTTCTTGTTGTAGGGTAGTCATAAGAGAAGATAGATCTTGATTCGGCTCTTCTTCTTCTTCTTCGAGAAGAGAGAGAATATGGTTATATGGTTTATGTCTTTTAGCTTCTTCAATAACATCTAATGGATGAGATTCGTCTCTCGGGCGCTTTGAATGTGATTCCGCCATTAGAGAGAGTGAGGAGAAGGTTTGTTTTACAGAGAGCAACGAGGAAGGAGGAGAAGGATGAGGAGAGAGAGAAGAGGATTGAAAGATTTATATAGAGGGAGTTCCGGTCAAATTAGTGAAAAAAGAAACTTAAAAAAATGTTTTATTTAATTTAATTTAGTATTTTATTTGGAGAGAGAAAGAAAAAAAAGATGCTTGAAAAGATGAAATGCTATTGTGTTGGAGATGACTTGGCGTACGCTTATGCAGCTCCGTTAGATTGAAGATTGCATAAAGATTCGAGATGCAAAGGGAGATCAACGGCTGCAAAGAGAGATGGGTAACAGTGAAAGATAAAGACAAAAAAAAAAATAAGGGAATTAAAGAAGAAGAAAGTATATGTATGATGAAGTGGAGTATTTCTTTTGCTTTACTAAAATGGATGGTCCCGGTTTTTTAAGAATTAAGAGAACCCTACAAAGTGCTACAAATACATAACTAAACTATCTATGAGAGACTAAAAAGTATTTATTACCCTCTCAAAAGAAAGTGCTATTTAACGCATTATTTTTTTTTATTTATCATTTAAGTTTTTAATTTATTACAATTACAAATATTGTTTGAAAACATTTTTTCGCCACACTTAAATAGCAAGTTGTGTTAGTAAAGTGGGGTACTATAGATATAAATTGAGAACGTGAGAGTACTTTGTGGACGTATTTCATGTGTTATTTATATATATAAAAAAAAGGAAAAAAGTAGAAAAGCAAAAGAAGGGGAAAAAACAATGTGCGAATACTTTGGGAATGGGCAGGTAAAAGGCATTGTTTTGCACTATAAGAAAAGGGAGATGTTTGTAGCTGAGATAGGTGATGCCTCATTCCACCTAACCCCATATCTATTCATCTTTTAATACTTTACCCTTTTTTTCCTCCATATCCATTGCTAACATAAGCTTCACGGTGTTAAAAATGGAGAGGGATTTTGCAACTATATTAGCAGCACTCCATATTAACTCTTACTACCACGTATAATAGCATTAAAGATACTCTTCTAAACTTATTTTTCACTGGTCATATAGTCTAGATATTAAGCCAAATCCAATATTAATGTTGATTGCTCTATATTAGTTGCAATATAAGTAAATTTTTCTAAAACACTCTTGAGAGCCAATATTTCTTTTGATGTAAGGTTGACGTGGTTAATGGACATTTCTAATACACATCATATCATTTTTTAAAGAATATATTAGACTTTAATTGCTTTTTATTAATTGATTTCATATTAAATTACAGGCTAAAAACAGAAAGAAAAGTTGTCAAATATGGTTATAGCATTGGAGGGAATTTTTAAAATTTAGTATTTATAAATAAATATTTAGACCCACCATCAATGACACATACTTCCAATTGATATGATAATAACATGGAATCGGAATGCCTTCCGCCATTAATGATGACATCTTCACAATCTGATCATGAGGCTGTCCATGAGAGTCAGCATCAGAAATAATATTTGATGATCAGTTCGAATAATTTTGGTTACAGTCAGCATAGTTTATCAAAATTCATTAATCCATTATTGCATTCACTCTATCAGTCACGTGTAGACACATCCCTCCCACTTATCCAGGTAAATTCTGAACCAACACAGGCAAGATCAAATAAGAGCAATCCTATAAGCATTGGTGAAAACCAAATAATATCCAATCGGATTAGGGTTTGCACTCTCCTCTTCCGATTGATAAAGATTATCACTATACTCGCCAATGACAACCATAATCTATGTTGAGCACCATAGATACGCTTGTATATATTTGTTATGATCTATTGTTTTAAGTACACCAGTAACAATAATTGTATTTTATGTTTTAGATGAATATCTGAATCTATATACCCAAAAAACATTATAGTAAGAATATCGAATTTATTTGTTTTTACTTTTACATACTAATACATTTCATGATAATTTTTTTTAGCTTTATATAATTTTATGCACCCGAATATAAATATGAGAATTCGAACTCAGTCTATTAAGATTCGATGAAAAAAGTATTATTAATTCTTTTGAAATCAACCACTATTTTATGATATTATACGAGGATTTACAATTTGATAGGAGAAAAATAAGATTGACTTTTTATTTTTTGTGTGGCAATGATTGACTTTTTAATTTAAAATAATATTTTTTAAAACAAAAAAAAAATGAGTATCAAACAAGAGGCTGATGAAAATCCATCAATTTAAAGATATAGTCAGTATAAAACTCTTCCAAAAACATTTAGTCATTAATAAATAATTCATACTACTTTCAAGGGAATTTTTCAGATGAATGAAAAATCATTTTGTTGATAATAAAAATAAAAATAAGCACATTTAATTAGAAGACTTTTTCAGAAAAATATAAGATTATGTGAATCTATATAGTTTTTATTTTCTTTCATTTATATTATATTTTATTCACTTTATCTAAAATTATACATAATTAAATATAAATAGTTTATATTCTATAAATAAATTATACTCTATCTATCCTAAAATAAGTGTCAAATTACACTTTCTCTAATTTCTCTCACTCCATCCGTCCTGAAATAAGTGTCCCAACTATTTTTTTTCCCCCACAATAAGCATATCATTCTTGAATTGTAAGAAAATTAGATAATAATTTTTATTTTCAACCCTCAACATAATAGAAAATATAAGCCACCCGTAGTAGTCGACCTTTCCAGGGTCCTACCCCAGGGGAGGGTCACCCTCTTTAGTTAGATAGAAATCGCCGACCTCAGTAGCATTTGACCCCAGGTGGCCGATCATGATACTTAAAATCCATGGACACTGATATTCTCAGGGCCTGCTAAATCTCACTGGGGGTGAGGATTTCAGGATTTTACTGCCTCAACTATCCTATAAAAGGGAATCCCAAACGTCATTTTGGGAAGAAATTCACACACTAGGTTTTCAATTGGTATGGTGAGCGTGGACCAAATAACTAAGTCGACATTGGATAGTTCACATCAGACGCCTCACAAAGAGAACGCAACGTCTAATCTTAGTGCCTTAAACTTAGTAGTTGGATGAAGGTACTATAACATGATTAAACCAGTGGACACTCATTTGGCCTCTCTTGAGGAAAGGGAAATGTTAGACATCCCGCTCTCATGAGGGGATCTACAGGGGATGGGTGAAAAGTAAGTTGCGATGGTTGACTTGAGAAAGGTCGTCTCAAAGGATGAGACCTTGATAAGTATCGAGATAGAAGGTGGTTTGGGGTTTAATTTTATTAAAGATTGTAGGTTTGATAAGCAAGTGAGTCTAGTTAAAACTTTGAAAGAATTAAAGATAAATGAAGGAAGGTGGTCAATGTGGGTTTTGAGTTGGGTGGGAAGTCAGCGTTGGTAAAGGAGTTCATGAAGGGGCACCCTTTAACCTTTGCGTGGGGGCTGGAAGATATCACGGAGGTAGATCCCTCAATTATCACTCACAAGTTAAGTATAGACCCAAGTCATCCACCAATGATTCAAAAGAAGAAGCGACTCTTCGAGGGAAGGAGACGGTGATTAAGGCATATGTCACTAAATTGGAAAAGGCAGACTTTATTGAAGAGGTCACTTATCCGGAATGGTTGGCCAACATTTTGCTAGTGAAGAAGGCGAATGGAAATGGAGGATGTGTATTGACTTTACAGACCTCAACAAAGCGTGTTCGAAAGATTCTTATCGTTTAACTAACATTGATAATCTGGTGGATTCTACAGCAGGGTATGTAATATATTTATTCATTGATACAATGAACGGGTATCACTAGATTATGATGGACCTTAGTGATGCAAAGACAATCAATTTTGTGACTGAAAAAGTGACCTATTATAAAGTCATGTTTTTTGAGCTGAAAAATGCTAGAGTTACTTATCAAAGACTAGTTAACAAGATGTTTAAGGAATAGATTTGCAAAAAACATTGAGTTCTATGTGGATGATAAGATAGTAAAGAGTAAGTTTGTTGAGAATCATATGAAAGATTTAGAGGAAGTATATAATGTTTTGGACAATTACCATTTGAAGCTCAACCCTTAGAAGTGCAGATTCGGAGTATAGGCAAGAAAATTCTTGGATTTTATAGTGTCTCAGAACGGTGCTCCTCAACCTTTGAAGCTCAACTTATTTATTTTTTGATGCAGCTCATCGAATGTACATTTTCTATAAAAATTTTAAATGAGAGAAAGAAAGAGACTATAAATAAATAGCTACATACTATATTACAATACATATGAAATTTCTAACTAAAAAATTTAATTTAACATATGTTTTGGATAACAATAAAATTAAACGATATGATAAATAGTTTGAATTTGGTTCGAGCATGCGTTTAGTTACTGAGTCTATTCATTTTAAATTTTGTACAAATTTAAATTAAACCAAATTATTAGTGGGCTTATTTTATGGGAGAGCAACTAACAAGTACCTCTATTCGTAAACAGAATACAACCCAACAATTTGGGAAGGGTGGAAATGGTATTATACTAGTACTAGTACTAGTTTAATTTGAACGAGGCCGCACCTTGGTTCTTGATCCGTGGATAAGCCTTTGTTAATTAATTACAAGTTGTACCTGTTCTGTAGACTGTAGGTGTTATGCAGAAATTTGGTGGGTGGAAAAATTAAAGTAAAAAATGACAAAATGAAGGCTATTCTTGTCATTAAAGAGGATTCGTGAGGTATTTATGAGTCTGTCGGCATTGGGTTCTCCTTTTCTTTGGGGGGAACGAAAAGATTAGATAAAGCAGTGGTTCGTACTTTGGTAGAAGTATTTACTTTTGGGATTAATACCTCACGGGATCTTTTCTTTTTGTCAGATTTACATTTTCTTTTTTCTTTTATTTTAACTTTCGGAGTAGTTCCATTTTTCAAAAAGAATAAAAAAATTCCTGAATTTTCAAATTGTTCTAGTAAGAAAGGGATCCAAATTTGTCCACACATAATGATACATATATTAACTATCTACTTAAAATTTGGTGTGCAATAATATATTTATTTATTTTTTTCAATTTCTCTCATTGAAAAAGATATAAAATTGAATTACTGCTTCCCCTACAAAACAATATGGATTTTTTTACTTAAAAATTAGAAAAATTTGATATTTTTAGTAAAAACAGAGAAGTTTGTCCTTTATTTTAGAAGAATTATGTAAATGTAGAATAAATGATAAATAAAATAATTGCATTAATAGTACTAAACATAAAAAATTTATAATTAAATTTTTGATAATGTTGGTGGAGATATAATATCTACATTTTATTGCACTTCATTTTGATAGATATATGAGATCGTTAGCTAAATAAATAAACAAAAACAATGATTCTATTATATCCAGAGAAATCAACGACGGCCGAAAACGTGTATTTGAAAAAAAAATCTCAAATATCATTCAAGAAACATTTATAGATTTGGTGTTTTGAGAAGAAGAGGGGTATTTGAAATTCCATATTTCAATTTAATTTTATGAATTCATATATTAGGTTTGGAATTGTAAAAATATAGTGTCTCATTCCGTTGAGTAAGCTAATAATAATTTGTATAAGTATTATACTTTGAAGTCTTTTAAGATATTGTGTTGAAAAATAAGACAAAATCTCTAACAAGTAATAGAATAGAAGTTACATATGAAATAAGGTACATACTTTTTTAATTTAGTATGCTCCAAGTCGAGACGTAAGACTATCCTCACATTTAGCTACCGTGTCGGTTTTGTTTTGTTTTAACTCGGGTAGGTTTTTCAATGAAAATTATTATTTTTAATCAAGTGGGCATTTGTTTAATAATTCATAAAACTTCTACTAAAAACAATTATAAAAATTAATATTTTCTTGAAACAACGTAAGCCTCCTCCTCCCTCTATTCTCTCCAATATTTTCTTGATATTTATGTTTGTTTCAGCCAAGCTTTTGCCAGTTACCGATCGACATTGATGAAGAAATGGTGCCCAATATTTAGTTTTCTTTCTCGAAAATTAAAAGTCGTTGAATTTTTTTTTTAAACAATATCAATGACATGAAAAAATATAGAAAAGGGAGTATTATTATTTTTTTCTAGTCGAAGTTCAACGTTGAATTCAATGTTTTATTAATAAATATTCAATTAAGACATGACAAATAAATGATGATTTCACCTGAGACTTTTGGGTGAAGCTCCAATTTCCAATTGAATATTTAATTTTATATTTTTTATCTATTTTATTCCAATTCAAAAACTTAATTTCAATACCACTCTAATCTTTCAATTTGGCCTTAATTGAAAATAAACTTCCACGTTGTTATTATCTTTGAAGTATACCTTAAATTAAATACTTTTTAAATTCAATAAAATTAATTAAATAAAAATCATATTTCGCTCGTACATTTATGATAACTAAACTACTTTGCAGAGGTGTTAATTAGGGTAGCTATTTATTGGAGAGGATTACAAAAATGAGATTCAGACCCATTTATTTATAAAAGAAAATTTCATCCTTACAAAATAATATAATATTTGATATTAAATTGAAACTTGCAACATATATTTTAACATGGGGATTTTACTTCTTTATATTTTCTTTTTGTTATTTATTTGACACTTGCGGAATCTGACATAATAAATTTCAAAATTAATCTTACATTGCTTCTTTAAAATAATCTCTAACTAATAAAATATCTTCAACTCTCCTTATAAGGGAAATAAACTTCTATATATAGAATTAAAAATAAATTCACAGAATCAATAATATTTATTAATAGAGGAACAATATATTTCTTAAAAAATGAAAACACTATTAGAAAGGAAAAACAAATCATAATTTCTATTAAAAAAAAATTGATAAATATTAGGATGCGGAGGAGGAGGTTAGGTTAGGTTCAACTATTTCATATTTTATACTCTCTATATTATACTAATCTTAATAAAAAAGAACATGGCCTAGTAGTTGATAATCTTATTTTCTAATATTCATAGTTAATCCAAAGGAGATACATAACTGGGGATGGATTATAAAGAGTAAAAATTTGAAACCCATGTATGAAATAGGTATTCGATGGTGATCAAATCAAAGGCATTCATATCAGTAGTTGTCACTTCCATAATGAATTTTCTGACATAATCAAACACTTACGTGTTGAATCTTGGATTTTTCACTTGTCATACTTTTCTCCACGTTTATGGAATGGGTACAAAAATTTTCACTTTCCCCCATAAAATAATAGTTGCGTTTTTCTTGACAATGTAAATAACAGAAGAAGGTGGAAATACAATTATTTTAGAACAAAATGAATATCTAATAATAAGCGTAGCAAAATGGAAAATGGAAAACATGTAGTTCATGCATATCAATTAATTTATTAAAAGATAATTACTAGAAATCAAATTATATTTGTAAAATCGAGTATTGGCTGTTGATCGCATTAAAAAGGATTAAGAAGTCAATAGTAAATAAACTTTATTGAATGGAGTAGATTCAAGATGTTTCGGATTATATGATAAATGACAAATGACGGACTATAAAAAAATCTAATTAAGTTTAAAGAAAAGTCTATAATTACTTTAAAATTAAGAGGTATAAAAAAAATATACTTTATTTAGGAGGAGCACAAAAATTTGAAAAAAATAAAAAAAATACTCAAGTGCGTTTTGAGGTCCTAAATAACGTTTGTAGGCCTCGAAACGGATTATACATAACAGAATAAAGGTAAGCTGTGTAGGTCTTTGAACGAAGCTTTACGAAAAGATATGGCAATAATTATTCTAACACTCGTATGAAAAGTCAGGCCTAATACATATTTACCAATCTCTTGGCGTGATTAGCCCACTCTACGGGTGTCAAAAACTGACACTCTATCTCCTCCATATTAATAATTTTATATTTCAATTTGTAAATATATATTTTCTATAAAAATGTTATCTCCACTCGGTCTCACCATTTTTTAAGCTGCAACATTGAAAATTCTTTTTTTTTTTTTTATCTAAATTAAATTTTGCAATTTATATTAGGCTTTGAATCCTAACCCAGATTGAATTGTTTGTTTGTTTTATATATTAGAAATGAATTTAATAGGAGGTGCAAATACATTATTTATATATGAATTAGAAACTCACACCCTATCACTCATTTAAAGAAAATATCACCATAATAATAATAATTATTATTATTATAAAAAAAAAGAAGAAGATAGGAAGTCGAACAATGACATTTAATTATCATCAATGGATCGGATTGATGACTTTTTTAAATTTAATATATTAAATTTATATCTGAATAATCACTATATTTATTAGTTAGGCGTGATTCGTATTAAGATCAGCATTTGCATATTTTTAAAACTTCCCAGCACTCTAAATTAAGTCTTCTATAGATTTATCATCTCCAATCAAAAACATTAGAATTAGTTTGAAAGTCTTTGTAAAAATTTGCAGTCATATATTTGAAAGTATTTTCCATGATATTATACAAAATAAATAAATTTATAGCTGGTTTCATGGAGAAAATTTGTTTTGAAGCATGATAATATAAAATAAATTACTTTCTCCATCTTGATAATCAATAATTATAATTTTGCATTTTATTCATAAATTGAACGAAAATCCACAATTTTTTAATTAGATGATTTTTTCTTATAGTGTGATTAGACGGGGAAAAATCTGGAATCCTTTGAAGACGTCAGGCAAGGATTAGAGTACAAATGTATACACCATTTTTAATGTAAAGTATGATTTAAAATAGAAAAAGCAGTCGGTCAAAATAAAAATAAAAGCGTAGACAGGACAGGACAGGACAGAACAGGACAGTCTTGAAACAAAAGCCATAACTCCACAACAAACCAAACTTCTTCAGCAACTCTCTATTAAAGACTTCATTTGACCGCATTCTGCCCTTTACAATTTTTAAAATGACTACAAACTTCAGTAGGGTTTCTATTTTATATTGCAACTCTTAACTTTTAAGCATATTCAAATAATTCAAATGAAAGTCCGGCTCCAATAATATGTCTTACTCCACTTTTCACATTTTGTAAGAAAGTTGTTTAATAAACTTTAATTATAATAAAATAAATTATTTAATAATTGGTTATATTATTTTTATAAAGTAATATGCTATTAAATATTATTTATTTTTTAATAAAATTTATAAGTGAAATATTTATGTTATTATATAAAAAAATTTGATAGGTACTTATTTTGAAACAGGTAGGATAACTCATTATCTTAAAAAGAAAGAGAAGGGAGGGGAAAGAAGCGCTTATCACTTGCTAACACGTATTTGCTATCTAAATTAATATATATTTAATGAACATAATAACTTTTTTCTCAATACTAATAATTAAAAATAAAATAGATAAATTAAAGAGAAAGCGGATTGAATGAAGGCTTATAAATTTGACTTAAAACATTTTTTTTTTAATTTTTGATATAAAAAAATATAAAGTTGGGTTTCTTGACTTTTTTTTAAAAAAAAAAATTAAAAAGCCGATGGATTAATATAAGCCAGTACCGAATAGTGTCTGCCTGCCGGTTCTTAAAAAAAAAAAAAGAAATAAATATATAAGAAAATCCGAAATAGTTGAATTTAGTATGTTAATATGTTCGTGTCCGACAAATTTGATTCTTAATAGTTGTATTTTTAATGTGAAATCCCTTTTGATTCCAAGCAGAAACAAAACAAAGCCACCTTAATTTTGAATTTTTGATCTGTTTTTGTGCCGAAATTAGCTGGAGATCAATCAACCAGATATTTCTTCACAATACAAGAAAGGCTCTATAATTATTTTTATTAATAATTAATTTCTTGACAATCCAAATCACGTGTACTGTATGAATACCTAAAGCATATTCATCTGTATAAAGATAAAATAATTACTAGTAATTTAAAATATAATTAGCTGTGCAGGAATCTAAAGAGGTCATAGTTTTACTTGAGCAAATGGTTGATGTGCCGTGCTAATTAACAACTCTTTTTCCGGCAATGCTTTGCTTTTTTTAAGTTTTAATTAATGGAAACATATTACGCTTTGAGTAATTAAATAAACAAGTTTTAGTTAAAAAATGGTATATTGTCTAGATCGTGGCAAACTTACGTTTTTCATCCATAACTATTTTAATTGAATTAGAGTTGGGTGGGTAGTATATAGGGCCGGCTTGTTTCATGGACGACCGGTTCTCGACCGTCTGATTACAATTAGGATCAATGTACCGAATGTCGCGCTGCTAATATATATTTATTTAAACACAAAGTTATTTAAAATAAGGTAAAATTATAATTTTATGCCTGCATTTTTTTTTTATATAAATCTTTTCTAATCTAAAGGAGAGGGGGAAAAAGTGAATCGAACTCAAGTTCCGACGTTTGGTAAGGAGAGAGAGATTGTTTTTGCAGAAATTCTTTTTTGATTTTCCGACAAAACGTAAATATTCCGTCAAAACAGAACTTGTATTCTGACTTATTGTAACAAGAACTCTGATTTGATATACTCATTCGCCAATTTTCATACTAGAAATAGAAAGTTTAGCAGTAGCCGCAGCTGCTGGTGATGGTGGCTAGTGTTATCTTGAAGAATATGAACAAAAATACATATTGATACCTAAACTTTGTAAAATAATTTCATGAGTTCACATAATTTTAAATTGCTTTAAAAAATTGGTCAATGGCAAAAATAATCCTTCAACGCAAAATTAAAGATGTTTTCCATATTAATTTCATTTCAAAGTAAAAATACTAACTTTCTCAAAAGTTGAAATAAAAACAATGTATAGGCTGTTAATTAAGAGTGTTTCATTGAAAATTTTCAAACTTTTAATTTTATCAATTTTTATTTGGAGTAAATTATTAAAAAATTAATTTATGGTTAATTAACCATAAAATAATTTTTTATGGTTAATTAATCATAAAAAGCTTAACGATTAAAGATATCTAAATTACTGATATATCTTGAAAATTTTAAAAGTTTAGAGTGAAAATGTACAAAGACAATATTAATAAACTTTCAGTTAGAGTTATATAATTTTAACTAGGATAACATATTTAAACATAAAGCTGATTTAACTTAATGGCTTTAATTGTTAGGCTGTAAATCAAAATCAAAATGGTAAATTTGTAATTGTTTAACTCAAGAAGCAATTACATGTAAAAATTTTATAATTTTAAACTTGCTTGAATCAATAGTATATTCAGCAATATGTAATTGAATTTAGTAGCATTGCAATATATATAGCATATGACTCATTTTCAAATGACAAAGTTGATAAAAAAAAGCAATTTCAATACTACACATACAAGTTGAAGATTGAGATTAAACCAGTGTAAATTTATATTTATCGGCTACTATTTAACTTGTTAAAATGCAGTATTATAATTGTAGAATTTATAGCTTACATAAGTTTTGGATACATTAAAAAAATCATAATTCTTTTTCTAAATTTGATTTATAAATTAATGCATGAAACTGTAGAGTTGATTATAAAAAAATAAAAGACAAAAAATTGTGAAAGAGGGAAAATGATGAAAAAGAAGGGAAGAGGGGGGGGGGCATGTGCTAAGACATGTAATAATAGTAAAGGGCATGTGAAGAGAGTTGGTTGGGAGTGGTAAGTGGACCTAACTTTTAAGTGCTCCGAACATTTTTCTTATTGGGCTTTATTTGGTTTAGGCTACCCCTCCAACCATTCCTACTTGTCACACTACCATTTTCGTTTCTGCCTCTTAGCTGTTTACTATTTGATTGTTACCTACTTTATATAATACTATCATTCAATAATACTATCTTACTTTTTATATAAATTATAATTCATCCTTCATGGATTATAACTATATTGTTGTAACAAAAAATAAATTGTGGATCTTATTATATAATTTAATCAATTTTTTCTTTCTACTCTCAATATTTTTTATTACAATTTTTAATCATTTCTCACTTACTAAATAATTTATTAGACTCGAGGGCGTTGTGATATAACATATTGGTTACGATTTCAAATTTTCATCTGAACCTATGTTGATAGGTGGGAACCGCTTCCTATTATGTGGCTATGAGTAAATCTCTCGTTAAATAAAAAAATATATATCAATTTTTTTTTAAAATTTTAAAAATAATAATTCTGGACTATGAATACCAAAAGTGAATTGGAAACCTTCAATTAAATTATATGTTTTTATAGCTATTTGCACATGTCGCTTTAATTATAAATAACTAAATATGAAATTTATTAAAAAAAAAGATATGATGAGATAATGTGTGGAATCCAGTGATGTAGAAATTGGTTATATCCGGAAAAGAAGTGGATGGCAAAGCAAAAAAGAAAGGGATTGGTTTTGAAAATTTGGTTGTAAGTAACAATAATGAGAGAAGGGTGCCTCAACCACTTGGCAGATGGACCATTCTTTCTTGTTGCCTTTGTTGGCTAAAAGCCCTCAATTATGATTATTGCTTTCCTTTCATTTACATGCTTCCATTTGCATTTTTTTTCTTTTATTTTATTTCATTTTGTCATTCTCATTCTATTTAATATCAACCCTCATTAATTAATTCTGTTATATTTCTTTATACATTATTTATTCTTTGGTTCCTTAAAGCTACACCTTGCCATGGATGGTTCAAACCATTTCATCTAGCTGTAATAAACCAACCTCAGCACGAACCATCCATATCATATTTTGGTTCAAAATTCTTGCAATATCTTTATTGGAACCGATGTGAATTGAAAGTTCGAACCATCAAAACTGAATCATTTTTTATCTATGAATCAGCCTTAAACTACATTTTAAAAAACTAAACTATAACTATCTAACTATGGCCCAATTTAAGGACTGATATTTATTGAATCATGACTGTTAGCTCACAATATGAAGCAAACCGTGACTAATTCTATCTTAACCTAATAATTTACTAGAAGTTAGTATTTTATTCTTTTATACTCTTTCTATCAAATTCTAAATTTTGAGTTAGCTATAAAATTTAGTGTGAATATATTAGCTATAAATCACAATATAAAGTTGATTTTACATTGAGAATTGAAAGTTTTAAAAATAAGTTATTGTCCATTTTTCAATGTATTTTGTATTTGAAAAAGATTTTATAGTGATGAAAATATGGAAAATTGTTCACTAGTTGAAGCATTATATTTATCTCCTTTGGAATATCCTTCTATCAAATTTTTTATTAGAAAAACAAAGCATTATGCTTTCTCATTTACAAAATAAACAAAGATAGGTTGTGTTGTGGAGGATATTCACTTTTTTTACATACTAAAAATGCCAACAATCCCATGTTATTAGATGGAAATATTGATTTTGAAGATTTTTTATGAAAGGAAACAAAAGAAGAAGGAAGAATCTTCAACGGCTAGTACAAGTAAGGGCCAGATTGATTGACAAGTGGCACGACCTATATTATTGCACACTGTTTTGAGCAAAATCAAATTGAGTCCACGCATGGTTTACTCTATACTTGCGTTTGAAGTTGGTAAAATAAATTGTTCTATCCAGGTATTATACACTAAATGACAGCTTGCGAGACTCCTTAATTAAATGTCTTGGGAAAATAATAATAATAATAATAATAAAATTTGGGTTATTGCTATGGTTTAAAGTTTGGGTACATATGCACAACATTGGAAAAACTCACTTTAATTAAGCAATGAGTATTGATATTAATTAAATAATAGTAATATAATCAACCTCCATTAGATTAGTATAAAGAATATATATGTTGCTCTCTTCTTTTATCTTCTATAATTTTCATGATATGCAATGATTTCTGGTTGATGAGACTTTTTTTTTTCTTTTTTTTTTAAAAAAAAAAAAGAATATCCCAAAATTATTTCCTACCATCAGTTCACTTATTAATGGAATATTAGGAAGTTGGAAGACGTGACGTGTCAAAATAGATAATATTTAAATTTATATTAAAATTCTAGTATTAATCAATTGATAATTAGTTTGTTTATTATTGAAAAAACTTAATTAGCTTGTATCTTTAAAAATATTAGAGTGAAGTTTTCATTTTTAATATTTGTTGATATTAAAATAGGGTACCATTATTTTCAGAGTAAAATTTGTTAATGAGAGAGCAATTAATTTTAATTATACAAAATTGACATAATTATCCCTCCTTTTCACACACCGTTAACTTAAACTTGTTTAACCATTAATTAACATGTTTCCCATAACTGAAGAATAGGGAACAAACGCAATGAATTTGAGGAAGAATGACAAATATTGATGGGGTGTTAAGTTCTATAGAGATTCAGTCTCTTTTTTTTGACCAATTGTTGAAATCTTAGTGATTATCAGAGCACTTGAATTCATCATGTTTGAGTATTGATCTTCTTCTCCAAAATGTACGTACTTTTCAATCCAAGCACTAATAAAATACTTTTCTAATGGAATCCATATCTTTCTTCTCCTTATACAATAAAGGAAATTCTTCCCAATTTTAAGTATTTTCTTAAATGTATTATAATTATATCAAGTAAGGGCATCTTATATTTGTTGGTCTTGTAAGTAAATACATTTGCATAATTTCTAATCAATGTTAGTGAAGCTGGTTGAGCGAAAAATAAATGTGTTACTTGGCCATTTCACATTGTATATAAAATCACGCTGGCCAAGTTCTTCAAATAATGCTTGAATCATACTACAAGCACCCACATTTTCTTTATATAGTTTAACTTTCACATTATACACAATTCTAAAAACTGCTAGAAGAGGACTAGGATTTGTCTATCTAAGTGAAGATGAAATTATATCGACAATCTATAAAACGATCAGATGTTTCTTTTTCAGAACTCAATTAGAATGTTATTTCTATTACGATAATCGCCTTCTAAATCACAACCAATAGACACATATCTATCTTTTCTAATGGCACCAATTCTCAAATTCTTAATTAGAAATTTGATTCCCCACTTAAATTAGAACATAGCACCAACCTAATGGCAAATTAGTAGGTGCATTTTGGTAATGATTTGACCATTATATCACTACATGCCACAAAATTATGGAATATTTACACATATTATATATTTTCCGTCAAATTATTACCATCATTACACAATGGAATTAAAATTAATTGATTCTTGATATTTACTATATGATACAGTACAGAGACTCAATTAATTTTGCACTTTCACCCTCTTAAATTAATAAAATCAAAGTTGACTAAAATCCTGGATGCTTTTTGTCCTTTTACATTTTAGGATTCTCCCTCTCTCTCTCTCTCTCTCTCTCTCTCTCTCTCTCTCTCTCTCTCTCTCTCTCTCTCTCTATCTATATATAATTTATAAAAAAAAAAAAATAAAACTATATATTATAAAAAAAAAAAAACA
>CANUEY010469923.1:0-15196 GCA_948099555.1 Croton setiger | reverse complement strand
TTCCTAAATATTGTTTACAGTTTTGAGATTAGTTTAAATTAATATTCTGCTTGGTGTTTGTTTTCCAAACTATTGCACCTCTGGTTTGTTTCGATCTGTGGCTCAATTTTATTAAATGTGTTTCATGCTTAGGGGTTAGATGTTAGTCCAGTTTGTTGTTCCCAGCCCCTCTGCTATGACTTGTCGTTTATGTTCTGGCTATCTAGCTTAATCCATTTAAATCTTACCACAGTTTGCATGCTAGTTTTGATAGTTGTTGTTCCCTCTTGGCCACAATTTCTATACTAGGTGGTTGAACAATTTCTATCTTCTGCCTTAGCAACTCCGTTTCTGTGCAAAGGGTCGTCTCAAAAAGGCTGTTTTCTTATGCTCCATATATATTAATGTTGAAACTGCTCCTAGGTTTTATACTAGCAGTAGAGTGTGATTTTGTCAAAAAGAGTAGTATGTTGATCTCTTGTTGCTGCACTTGCGTGAATAATTGATCATCCTACTCAGAAAGGGTTGTATACGAACTGCTGCATTCCTATCTCACCATTGTTATGCACTTGGAACTATATGTTTACCTTGTTCATGACATGAATTGTAGTTATTGCTGTTTCCCTTTAGGTTTCTGTGATAGATTATTGTTTAAGGATGCATTCTGTACTTACCAGTTTGCATCTTGGCCCAGAATTGGTATACAGGTTTCTGTTACGGCTGCATAACTGTTAAAAGAGTTGCTATTAGTCTCCGTTGACATACACCCTGTTTGCATTGTTTATATGGCAGTAGCAATTCTCCTGAAATTAACTTGTGCTAGGTCCTGGTCAGCATACTAGAAATTGCTTAGCAGTCCTGTCTTAACATTTAGCATGATGAAATGTTGCCATATTATCCTGTCCCTAGGGTTTCTGTTTGTTGGCATGGCACCTGCAATGCAGCCTCTGTCTTCCATGCTTTTTGCTTGCTGGCAGCACTTAAGTTGAATGTCAAGTTTGTGTTAATTCCCAATTACTGCCATCTTGGTAATCCCAGTTTGTTCCCAGTCTATAGTTGCACTTCAAGCTATTGGTATCCCTTGCATCTATTTTCTGTTGCAATTTGCTGGTTGGGTCTGCTCTATTATAAAGGTGCTCAGGTCTATGTTGGGGTACTGCTTATGAGATTATCTCATTTCTTTTCATATTGCTGCCGCATTTTAATCTAGTGTAGAATGATTGGATTGCCTTAGGTGTATAATATGCTGCACAGTGCTGTTTTGTAAGTTTCGTTTATTCAGTGAGTTGCTTGTCATTGTGTAAGGGTGTTTAAGGGGCAGAATAGTAATTTAGCAAAGCCGAAGGACCAAACTGAAACTTTGCACTTTAAGGAGGTTAATTTGATAAATTTGCATGATTGGTATGTTTATGGACAATTCTAGGCAAAATGCACGTTTATGGGCCATCTTAGTAGTTTTTAAATTTTTAGGGATTGAATTGTAATTGGTCAAAACCTTAGAGACCATTTTGTAATTTTGCGTGATTTGGGTCTTTCGGCAATTTTAGTTTAATTATGGATCATTTTTTTGCTATTATTAATTGTTATGATACTGTTTTGAGCTTTTTAAGATGCAGGGACCTTTTTGCAATTTTCCAAAACTTCAGGGATTTTTCTGTAGTTTTACATGTACGTTTTAAATATCAAACTTTAAATGCTTCTCGGGTGTTTGGGATTTAATTTGGGAATTTATTCGGGTAGAATGTAATTTAATAGGTATTCGGTTTGTAATTAGTTTTAGGATTTTATTTTCTGCGTTTTTTAATTTCCGTAATTTATTTTAATTGTTCTTCACAATTGACCGAGAACGCCAATTAGGAACATCGCTAGATTTAATCACGCCACGACTTTTCTTTTAAAATAAACTTAAATTTTGGAAATTAAACAAACCAAGAGGCCGGTTTTTACCGGACGGCTTTTTAAGTAAAACTTAAATCGTCGTACCTTACCCCCTTACCCAGAATCTCGATTTTGACCAGTACCTTTTCATAATTAAAACGGAGTCATTTTCTTAAATTAAAATTTGGTGTCTCGAAAAAGTGGGTGACGACTCTAAAATTATTTTTAAGACCGACTAATTTCGGCACGCGCATCCCAAAAAGATTTTATCACCACTTTTGTTAAAAATCCAAAACGAACATCAACAGATTTGAAGACTAGTGCATCTCATTCATTGGGGCAATTAACCTAGAAATAGGTTAATCGCAAAACGGAGACACTAAGGGGTTCTTTCTTAATTTTTCCCCTTCAACAAAATAAATTAAGTGGCAACTCTACACACACACATTTCACCTCGAGTGAACATCCCTGGTCAACCGACTTCCCTCGCGGATCGGCCCGGCGGCTCGGAAGGGGGCAGCAACCTCCGGTAAGGGTTCACTGGTCCTCAAAAGTTTCTATAGTATACTTTCACGTGCTTACATCAATTTTCCTTCCATGTTTCCATTAGCTTGTTGAAAAAGTTATAATTTAGTCATTTTTAAATTTGATTAGTAGTCCTTCAACTATGAAATATTTATATTAAATTCATTCTTTAATTTTAACAAAATAGAAAACAAAAATATTATTATTATTATTATTATTATTATTATTATTATTATTATTATTATTATTAATTAATTAATTAATTAATTTTTTATATTAAATTCATTTAATATTGTAACAACCAACCACTTATATACGACATTTAAACAATCCCTTTTTTTATATCAAACATATCAATATTCAATAGAAGAAATTTCAACTCCCAAAAACATAATATTATCGGAGACAAAGTATCCAAAACAAAACCTATGACAACTATATATATGATGCAATGCGAGAGAGAGAGTATTGAGGCTTCAGCTGACTGGCCTGTGTAGAGAAAATCAGGTAACTGACGCCATCAGTTTCCGAAACAAAACCTGGAATCATAAAATTGGAAATTTGATGAGTTGCATATTCAGCAAGCATAAACTAAAACAATTTAAAATAGAACATTGAATCACAATTCAAAATCATAAACAAAACCTATCGATGACAAGCTTATTTACCATGATTCCATTTACTTTAAAAGCTGTAACCGATTTAACCCAATAATACCAAATAATTCCATAATAGCAATCACATATAACAATATGCAGATGTCTATGTCATAAGATTCCTTATAATCTCTAAGTTGTATCGATAAAAGCAATAATACCAAACAATTCCATGATAACATTCACATATAACAAAACAATATTCTTATCACAATACTACATTTAATAACGTTGTAATCGATCAAGCCAAGTACTGCCTGAAAATCTCATATAACATATACATATAGCTGGCCAGTAACAAATTCTGTATAACAATTACAAATGGCTAGCCAGTAACAATCCTGTATATATAACTGGAAATTCATCGGTCTTAAATGTATCAACTTTATATAACAAGTACAAATGGCTAGCTAGTAATAAATTCTGTACAACAATTCCACATAATAGATACAAATGGCTGCCCAGTATCAAAGACCTAAATGATTCATAGGTCCATAAGAAATTCATATATTGACTCAAAGGTCACAACTGCCTTTATTTAGTCTTGTATGAATGCACTTATATAACATGTGAACAATTATCATAATATTCAATATAAATCAATTACCAGACTTTAGTACCAATCCAAACAGATAGACATAGTATAACAATTCTTAATAAGTCAATTGGTAGGATTTAAGTACCAACTCAACCCGTTTAATCATATATATTCATATAGTAATCATTTTAAATGACCAGACTTTATTACTGATCCAAACAAGTATATATCAAATAATAAATCTCAATAAGTCAATTGGACGAATATAAGTACCGACTCAATGACCAAAATCATATACATTCAATTATTACCTAATTCAAATAACCTGACTTCAATACCAGTCCAAATAGATGAATAATCAAGTGATCAAATACTATACCTCAATCCATCGGACTTCAGTACCGATCCAACAAATAAATCATCAAATAATTAAATTCTATAACTCAATTGATCGGACTTTAGTATCGATCTAAACAATTCAAATAACATATATTTAATATCAATCAATTCAATTAACCAGTCTCAGTATCGGTCCAAACTAATAAACCAACATACATAATCCAAAGCACGTATACTAATTGATCCAACCAGTCAAATGAACATATATTATTCAAAGCAATACAAACAATTGTTCCAATCAGTCTAATCAACCTATATAATCTAAAACAAGTAAATCATTTTCTCCAAGTAATCTTATCGACCTATTTTATCCAAAGCAATTAACTCATTCATTCCAAGTAATCTAATCCTCTTATATTATTCAAAGCAATTAAGTCATTTATTTCAAATAATTTAAAAAATATTTATTATTCAAACAATTAAATTATTTATTTCAGGTAATTTAACCAACAATTAAATCATTTATTTTCAATAATTAATCCCTCTCTATTATTCAAAACAAATGAATCATTTATTTCAAGTTATCTAATTCATCTCTATTATTCAAAACAAATAAATCATTTGTTCCAAATAATTTAATCCCTCTCCATTATTTAAAACCAATAAATCATTTATGTCAAGTAATTTAATCCACCTCTATTATTCAAAACAAATAAATCATTATTCCAAATATATTATTCAATATATTTTATCTAAAGTAATTGAATCATTTGATCAAATAATTTAATCTATCATATATTTAATAACAATCAATTTAATTGACCGGGTTTCAGTGCCGATCCATACGTTAAACCTCAAATAATAAGTCTCAATAGGTCGATTGGTTGGATTTCAGTACCGACTTAATAACTAAAATCAACTATATTTAATTATCAATTATGTCAAATGACCGGACTTCAATATCGGTCCAAATAGTTCAATTATCATATAATCAAAGTAAAAAATTCAATTGATCGAACTTCAATACCGATCCAAATAATTAAATCATCATATATTTGTAATATCAAATAAATTAGTTGACCGGGTTTCAGTACTGGTCCAAATAATTTAAATTCATATATGATTCGTCATTTCAATAAAATCATTTTAAACAATACAAGTAAATTTACATTTACCTCTTAATCGCAATCCCAATCGGGTCTCAGGCGGTTTCTGCCACTCCCATTGTGAGACCCCGGACCTAAACCGTATGTCGTTCCGACGTTATTTTCATGTATTACGCGTATTTTCATTATAATTTATCATGATTTGATTTGATAATTAAGTTAAACATGGAATATATGATTTGTATTTGATAATTTATGATTTGAATAAGAATTTAAAGCTATGTCATAGGCTCGTTTGGCGTCGAAAGACAAAAACGAAGCTAATTAGGGTTTTTGGACTCGCGCGATTGGAAAATGCCGAAATCGCGTAAAATATGAACCAAATGATTTTGATATGATTTTATATGTTTATGAATATGATTTAAAGAGTTTTTTGGAACCCTAATTTTGCGACGACGTCGTACGGTTTTGGTTCCGTAAAAATCGTCGAGATTCGGAGTCGGTTTAGGGCACCAACCGAACCACGACAAGTTTTTGGATTCCAATTTTTACGAAATTTCACCCATATGTTATATTAATTGTTTTGACCCTAAAATGCTACTGAAATCCAGAATTGCAAGTGGTTTTCGCAGATTTAAGAGGGGAAATGAAAGAAGGTTAATTTGGTTATCCTAAACCTAAGTTAAAATGTGTTAAATCATGTTTTGGTTAAATACTTAGTTTAGTTGGAGGTGTAAAGTTAGTGAGCTGGAGAGCTTAAGCATGAGGTGTTGATGCTTATGAGAGGTATGGACGTGAGGATTTGGTGTGAGAACAGAAGCAAAGAAAGGAAATCATAAAGAGAAAGAAAAATGAGAGAAAAAGAAAAGGAAAGAAAACAGTAAAAGAAAAGAGAAAAGGAAGCCAGAAAATTTACTTGGCTGTGTGACACTATTGTCCAGGGAAGGTGAGGAAGTGATTAGATAGAAGAGAAGGACGTTGGGTTGGCCGGAAAAGTGAGAAAAACAGTAAGTTAGGGAAAACAGGGGATAATCGAAAACAGTGGGAAAAAATAGAAAGAGAGGGAAAAATAATATGCATGGGAAGCTTTAATCAATTGGGAAGGGTTGTGAGAAGGTTAGGCTAGAGTTTCACTTCGAGTTTTGGTCGAGAAACTGTTGGGAAAGGTTGATTTTCGGCCGGAGAAGCTATCGGGAAAAACAGAGCAGTTGCTGGAAAGCTTATGCCCGTGGGTGAAGAAGACGAACCAAAACAGCACGGGAGGCGTGCGTTTTGGGGTTCTGGCAGGCGCGCGAGCGTGTGGCTGCGGGAGAGATCAAAACGCACTCAGTTTCTGCGTTTTGATCCCCGCGAGGCACGCGGGCTAAACGGAACAGGTCTGTGCGTTTTAAGGGAAATTGCGTTTCCGGTGTCTGGGTTTTGGTAATTTCCTGTTTTAACCCCTGAACTTAAAATGTTTATGCAATTTAGCCCTCCAGAATGAATTTATGTTTGTTTTCAATTTAATCCAATTGATTTAAGTTTTGATAATTGCAAATTAACCCCTGGAGTTTCTACAGCCTTGGAAAATAGCCCTCCTGGGTAGATTTTGTGATTTTGGATAATTACATTTTGGTCCTTCAATTTTAATTATTTACACTTTTGACCCGGAGACTTTTATAAATTATGTTTTAGCCCTTCCAGCCTAATTTCGACGTCCTAAACTAGTTTTTGATGTCAGAAGTTTATTTTGAGATCGTTTTGAGGCTGAAAATTAAGATTTAAATATTTTGTTGAAGAATTTAATTATGAAATTGATTTTAATTGTTTGTTTGGTTTATTTAAATATGGTTTTGGTTTTAATAATTATAATTATTATTAATTATAATTATTATATGATAAATTAAGTTTGCTAAATATGTTTATTATGTTATGAAATGAGTTTCAATGTGGAAAATAAACGGATTTGATTTTAAACGAAGTTAACTCAGAGATTAATTATGAAATCATGCATCATAGCATATATATGGATTTCTGATTTGGTTATTTGAATATCATTACTATGTTATGCATTATAGGCGCATCGAGTTCCTGAACGGCACGGGGTAAGCAACCCGAGGGACACCCGAGTTCACAATAGTGAGGTAAGTGTTAAACCCACTTACTTATGTGTTTGATATGAACTTTGTGATATTGCCAAGTATGTTATATTGAGCTGTATGGAATGGAACTGAAGTCCGGTCATCTATGAGGTATTAGAATGTTGTTATATGTTTTTGATAAACTGTTTGGACCGATACTAAAGCCGGGTCAATTGGAATATATGCTATATGAATTACAATGTTTGTGGTTCCTGAGTTGGTACTGAAGTCCGACCAGTTGAGTTATTTGATCTGGTTCACATGATATATATGTTGTTTTAACCAGTACTGCAACCCGGTCATATGATTATATGAAGTATGACGATATGAAATGTATATTTTTATAATGCATTTCCACAAGACTTAAATAAGGCTATTGTGATTATCGTAGCCAGTGTTTGCAAATTTCACGTTTGAGAGACCACGGTTTTCTCTATGATTTGATAGAAAGGTCGACTGGTCATATATGTTATAGAAAGACCTACGGGTCCTATATGATGCAGAATGATCTGGTGTATACTGCATAATAAAGGTTGATCCACGTACCCCTTTTGACCGACGATATATTCCGGTCTTACAGGTTTGCTGGCCAGCTATGGTTACTGATATGCCGTGAAATTCCCGGTGCAACACTTGGTAGATATCAAAACAAAAGAAAAAAGAAAGTCATGACATTATACATCTTATGATATGGATTTGGTTAAACATGCTATATATGACCTGATATTGAACAGTCTTGATATCTTTTTTGTTTAGCACTTGCTGAGTATGCGACTCACACAAATCGCATCATATGTTTTCAGGTCTGCTGTTTGAGTGAAGTACTGAGACTTCACTGGTTTATGCTCAGGTCGGTACAGTTGAAGCCTAGGCCTCTTTCCCTCACACCACAACATTTGTATCTACTGCATATAGTTTTTGCTTTATGCTATGTTTTGCATAGCATAATTACATGTTTTAGTTTATGTATATTATTAGCATGATATGTTAATAGGTTTTTCGTTAATAGGCTTTATGATATGTAAATATGGGTTGTGATATGTTTGATATGAGGTTTTGGTTTATGTTTCTATTATATGTTCAATTAATGTATGAAATGGACTTAGGTTAAATGTGAGAATTATTATGTTATAAAAAAATGACATGTTTTATGACTTAAGGTAATAAGAGAGGACGTTACACCCATCCTATTTTAGACGTTCCTATATAATTTCATATATGTAAATAAATAATTAATTTTCCTTTAATTACAATTCATATACATATAATTTAATATTTATTTTCATTTATTAAATTACTTTTATTTACATAATATTTTAATTTCCTTCAAATTTTAACTTATAACACATGTTTACCATATTAAAAATAATTATCAATGTCATTTATATTTAATTGCAAGCTCCATTAATCATATACTAATTATATTTAAAAATAATTATAACCAATTAACTTAATTTATTAGCCAATTAATCCAATCTATGAAAATAAATTCAATTTAAACCAAAAAGAACTCATTTGATTAACTTTTAAAGTTTTCAGGGACTTAATTGAAGTCCGGCAGTAACTTTCGGGACCAAATTATAACAATCAGAAGTTAATTGGGGCAGAAGGATCCAATTGAAAACAATTATAAGTTCTTGAGGGCTTAATTGAAAAAATGCTAGAATTTCAGGGACCAAAATCAAATCTGTCAGAATAAAATCTGGCAGGACTAAATTGAAAACAATTAAAACTTTACTGGAACGACTAAATTGCATCAAATTATAAATCTTAGGGGCCAAAATGTAATTCTACACAATTCAGGTATCTAAGGTGAAAAATTCACAGAAACGCAGTAGAGACTATCGTTTTGGCTCATCTTCTTCATTGCGTCCTCTACAGCATGGTTACTATTCACAGAACAGTAACCATGGCTTCCCTCCTATTTTCTACATGTTTTCCGGTGTTCCTCCGCCACTAGTGACCTCCTAAGCTTCAATACAATCTATCCCAAGGCCATGATCATCCATGCACCAATTTCTTTTTCATTTTTCTTCTTTTTTTCTTTTTTTTTTCTTCCTTTTATTCCTATGTTTGTAAACATGTTCATCTTCCTATACATGTTCACGCGCACACACGCACACACACAGTTATATAATTTTTTCCAATAATAAAATTATCATTATTATCATTATAATTATTATTATTAACGTTATCATTATTATTATTATTATTATTATTATTATTATTATTATTATTATTATTATTATTATTATTATTATTATTATTATTATTATTATTATTATTATTATTATTATTGTTGTTGTTGTTAAAATAGTCGGGACCAAACATTATATACAGTCCGATTGATATTCGGTACTGACTCCAGTACTTCGACGATATCGAAGGAAACATAATTTTATGACATCGCCATAAAAATACCGATTCAAACAAAATATCTTTATTATATTTATTTTCATATTATTTATATTTAACAAATATTTTCTTTTAATTATTCGCGTTTCCGATATTTAATCGGTCGCGTCAAAAAAAACCCTAGAAAACTCATCTTTTACATATATTAATTATTTATGATCTTAAAACTCAAAAAATTCATATATTCAATTTAAATTCAATTTTTATAATTATTTCATTTAACCACTCACTACCGACATTCAATCGATTGTAACAAATACAATTCTATCGATCCCCTCTTATACAGGTGCTGATGATTAACCAGTTCTAAAAATTAAATTATTCATATATTTTCAAATAAATTTTTATAATGTTTATGTGTTTAATTTTTTAGCAAATAAGAAATCTTATTAAAACAACATTTATACAATAAAAATCATATAAAATCCATTTTACTCAAAAATGATAACGTATATAATGTGTGATTTGGGTTAGAAGTGTTACAAATATGACTATAAAATTATTAAATATTAATTTCATAATATTAAACTAATTTTTTAAAAATATTATTAATTTTAAATATTATTAATAATATTAAATAAAATTATTCATACAATTATAATATTGCTACACATATATACCCCTAATTATGAAAAAAAAAATACCGAACAAATTTAATTCTTCATAATTTTGTTATCTCAAATATAAATAGGTTTGATACATCACAAAATATAACTTAACACTACTATTTTAGTGACTAATATTTCACATTATAAATATTTTAAATCACAAACTAAAAATTACATAAAAAAACACAGCAAATGGTACTTAACTCTGACTCGAATGTGGAATATCGCTAAGAAATCGTTGGAATAGGACTCCAATGGCCGAAATTCTCTCAATTGCTGGATGTTTTGTCTGAAGTTTTGAGATGAAAACGGGAGAGACAACGTTTTGTTGCCACATTGTGAAATCCCCCTTTCGCAATTTCAACTTGCGAAACATCAGGTGATAGACTCGTGTCCATCTCTTACTGGACCACCGTCTTCACGTTTTTAACTTGCGAAAATTTGGAGCGAGACACGTGGTGCACAGTGGTTATCGTCGGTAAAAATATCTGAGTAGGATTTCGCATTTTTGAATTGCGAAACATATGTGACAATAATTATGTCATGTGTCTCTCTCTCGTTGAGAAAGTTAACGAGGTCATTAACTTTAATTTATCATGTGCTAATTTCTTATTAAGTGCGCTTTCGCAATTTTAAATTCCGAAATTTTGTTTTGCATTTATAACTTTTAACTTATGGAATATTATGTTTCGCAAGTTTAGATTGCGTAAGGCCTATTTGGTGTAAATAATTTTAATTTGGGTAATTTTTCGGTAATTTAACCTCTATGCTTCCATGATTCATCTTCTTCCTCAATTCTTATGTTTTCCATTATCATGGATTCATGGTCTCGATCTCCGGCATGCTATGAAAATCGATCATCTCCTTAATTGTTCTTCATCGATTCATGGATTCATTATCTCAATCTCAGTTTTTCTCTCTCTCCCTCACGATTGTGATTTCTTTCTTCTTGATTTTTCTTTTAGTCTTTGCAATGTCCATATAAGTCTCTGATGAGAACTATACACGGTTGTCAGAGTGTAGATGCGGAACCATCTGATCTCTAAGGTAGGTGGTTCTCTAATCCTAATTTCACTTTTTTGCTGCTTAATATTAATTTTATAATTTTAAATTTTGGAAGATTTTCTTAAATAAACAAATAAATTAGCACAAATTTATCATCTGAACAAGTTTTGCCTATTTTTTTTTTTTTTTTCAATTGCTATAGATAAATCTATAAATTATGTTGATTGAGATTTATAGTTGTTTATGGCAATTTGTGCTTAGAAGGTGGTAGACCTCTTATCACGGATGACATGTAATTAGTGTTCTAATAATTTTTGGCTAGATTTGATGAGATTGGATTCGGAGCTGGTGCATATGATTACCCGAGTTTGGAGTTTCACAAAAATTGACCCATCTCATGAGGTAAAGTATGGCCGGTATAAAATACTTTCTTTATAGGACTTCTTTTGATTATCTGAATTTATCAAGCTAGAACAAGTTTTATCCCTTTTTGAGTTACTATTTTTTATGAATAGTTTCTTTTGTGGGTTATCCTTGTTTAGCTTTGGCTAATATACTAGAAAAAATAAGGGATGCAACAAACGTGGAAAAAATTATACTCAAGTTTGGCAGAAGTCGCACTGAAAATGTGAATTTGGAAAAAAGGAACTCCTTAACCAACGGAAAAAATATATGTTGCTGGAGGTAGTTTCAGGAACAAAATTATACCCATATTTTTTAAGATGGCCAAATTTGAACATAAGGTCTTTACCTTTATTCCCATGTAATCTATAGTTTGTCTGAGGACCCTTGACATTTTTTTTTTTTTTTGATGCAAATATATTAATAGTAGTTCCTATATTATATTTCTGAGTTCTTCCTTTTCGCTTTGCTTGGAAGCTTTCTTTTTCCCTTTGCACCTTTAATCTTTTGTTTAATAGTGATCTCTTGGCAAAAACACAGGTTAATTAAACCAGCTAACCACCACATCCTTCTGCAAATCATATATAATTTAGCCATCTTGCATTGCCACTTGATACCCAGGTTTGAATCCTTCTGCTGCTTTCCTGCTTTGAATTCTACTACGGCTTTCATGTTAAGATTATTTGTTCCCTTTTGAAATGGGTTTTATTATGAAGCTGCTTTAATATATTTTCAATATTATTTTACTTTCACAGTAAGTAAATATATTTACATTTATTTTATTTTCATAGAAGATTGATTTAGGGAGCGGTAGTGTGGTGGTAGAGCATTTCCTTTTGTACCTAAGTTGTCTGACTTCAAACTTCACAAGAAGTCCCACCTTATTAACATATAAAATTAATTTTATTTATAAATTCGTACATGAGTAAAAAATATATTTTATGCTAATAGTTAAGAGTAATCAATTAGTTTATAGTAAAAAAAATCTATCATTAGATGTGGCTTTACATTTTGTTAAAAATGAAACCCTCAAATTTGTAAATAACATATTCTAACTCTTTCTTTGGTTATCAATTACATTACTCTGTCTTTAGCTTACAGTCAATTTTCTGGTGCTTTTATTGTAAGTATAGAATACAATTTGAGTGCTGGTGAAATAACTCTTGAAGATTAAAGTTAATAGACAGCAAAATGAAGGAAAACAGAGTTTAAATAGAAACAAAATTAGTTTATATATACATAAGCCTTGTAAAAGATTACATTATTATCAATTTAATGACAATTTTCGTTTTTTCCCTTCCAATTCTTTTTCTTTTCTTTTCTTCATGGTATTAGAGCTGGTTTTTCAATCAATATTGATTGAATAGTCTCAGCTTCATCATCTACCAAAGCATCTGTTCTTGAGATGACAGACTCTGATGGAAGTGAGAGCTCTGGCCAAGAACCAGCCTCAACAGGAACGTTGGCGGCTCAACTGGCTGCTCTACTCCAGAATCTGTCACCACAAAAAAAAACCACAATCAATAATACAATCAATATCAATTAATGAAAAATTAGGGCATAACAATTACTCCCTCTGGGCTCGTCTGATGAGAATGACCATTGGAGGCAGAGGGAAGCTAAGCATATTACTGGAATTCCCCCTGCACCTGAAAAAGGAATAGAAGAGTACAAACAATGGGAACAGACAGACTTAATCGTCTGTTCCTGGATGTTAGATAACATGGAACATGAATTAGTGGCAAATTATTGTGAATACCCAACTGCTAGAGACCTGTGGAATGGTATCTAGAATACCTACAGTAAGAAGAACGATGGGGTTCAGATATTCGATCTCACAGTCAAAGCAAACAACATGAAAAGAGGAGCAGAGAGTATTGAACAGTACTTTAGCAATCTCTAGAGAATCTGGAGAGAAATCGAAACAAGACAGCCAAACCCTATGGAGTGCAGTAGGGATATTGAAGAATTTAATAAAATTAGGGCAGAATTAAAACTGTACTAGTTTCTTGCCGGCGTGGGGGATGAGTATGATGCAGAGAAGAGGGATCTCTTGAAGTGAGATCCAAAACCTACCCCAGAGGAGGCATATGCAGTTATTCGAGCGGAGAGAGACATGAGACTTGTCATGGGGCTAAAGCATATACCTCATGGAGGTCCATCATTGGCGTTGGCCTCAGGCTTGGGAGCTGGTCTAAGCGTTAAACAGCCAGCCAGATCTCCGGTGGCCACAGGAGTTAGGCCTCCAGGGAGATCTCCAGTAGCCACGGAAGATCCTTCAGAAGGGTTTACCACCAGGTCACGCTCAGACCAGGTCAGAGCATCTTCATCGCGTGGCGGCGGCGGAGGAAACAGAAACGGGCTGAGATGCTCTCACTGTGGAAGATTTAGGCACAGTAGAGATGAGTGTTTTTATTTGATTGGATTTCCAGAGGGGTGGAGACCCAATCAGAGGCAGGCGAAAAGGGAAGAACAGCCTGGACACGAGAGCAACCGAAAGGTAGGCATCGGGGCTGTGGTTACAGGAAGAACAGAAGACGACGCAGGAGAGGGAAGCGGCTGTCTAGAGGATGGCCAAACCCTAGATAATGGATGTTATAAGGAAAGGGAAAATTACAGCGTTGGTCCCTCTCTTTATAATGCAGACCATAATTGGTTATATCAATTTGAATCTAATGTAGAAGTGCCCAACAGGACCTATTTGAAAAGAAATCAATTTAATGAACCGTTTGAAGATAGAAATAAATGGATACTAGACTCAGGTGCGACAGACACTATGACTTATGATGAAAAAGATTTAGTAGGAAGATCTAAACCTACTTGGACCATAATTCAAAATGCCAATGGTGATTGGTCAATGATGTTTGGAGCTGGGACTGTAGAAGTTTCACCGAATATCAGACTGAAAAATTATTTTTATGTTCCAAAATTGTCATGCAAATTATTATCCATAAGTTATGTGACTAGAGAATTAAATTGTACGGTGCTAATGTATCCAAATTTTTGCTTGCTGCAGGATATTCAGTCGGGGAAGCTGATTGGGCGTGGCACTAGGCATGAAGGTCTGTACTATATAGATGAGGTGACTCAACAAGGAACTGTAGCGCTGACTCATAGAACTGTTGAAAGACAACAATGGCTATGGCACCGACGTTTGGGACATCCATCGCTAGGATACCTTCGTATTTTATTTCCTAAAATTTGTTTCCCATAAGCAAGATTTGTCTTGTGAGACTTGTATTTTGTCTAAGAGTCATAGAAGTGATATCAACTGTTAAAGACTAGAACCGAGTCAAATTTTTGACTAGTTCATTCTGATGTGTGGGGCCCTGCCCCGAATAATGGTTCTTGTTTAAATAATACGGGATTTAAATATTTTGTGTTATTTATAGATGATTGTTCACGTATGATGTGGGTTTATTTTCTTAAGAATAAATATGAAGTTGCTTCCAAATTTATTGCCTTCTATGAAATGGTTCAGACTCAATTCTAAAAGAAAATACAAATTCTTCGATCTGACAATGGGGGTGAGTTTATTAATTCCATCTTGAAAATTTTTTTCAAGGACCGAAGCATGATTCATCAAACCTCGTGTCCACATACCCCACAACAGAATGGAATTGCT
>CANUEY010469844.1:0-37017 GCA_948099555.1 Croton setiger | reverse complement strand
TTTTTTCGACAACCCGTTGGGTTTCCATGACTTCTCCGTTTGTGGCCATTTGATTTACAAGAGAGGTGACTCTTGTAAAATAGTCAACAATTTTTTCATTTTCATTCATCTCCAATTTTTCAAATTCAGCCCGCAATGATTGGAGACGAACCTTTTTTACTTGATCTTTTCCGGCATAAGTTGTTTGAAGAATCTCCCACGCCTCTTTGGAACTATTCGCCTTTGTTAGTCTCTCGTAGACCGGAACTTCGATTGCTTGGTAAAAGAGCCTTTCGATCTCTTTGTCTCTCATTTTTTAAATTTTTCTTTTCTGCATCGATCAATTGAGCCTCATTTTCGGGAGTCTCGACACCGTCTTCGACAATGCTCCAAAGGTCTTAAGATTCTAGGCATAGCTTCATTAGATTACTTCAGTTTTCTCCATTGAAACGAGGCACGAGGGAAATAAGATTGGTGGACATTTTTAATATGGCTCTGAAACCAATTTGTAGGGATACAAAAAACAATATTTTGAGTGAAAAAATAAAAGAAGATTTTTGGAAGAAATTTTGTTATTTGCCTTTGGCTTTGATACTTTTTTCTTGGTATAAAATACAACTCCAACACTCTCTTTATATAGTAGAGAGTACATTAAACAAACATTAAACCTACACCAAAAACTCTTGGAGTAATGATCTTCAAACTTCTTAAGTAATCTAAAAGACTTTTGACCACTATACAATGAACTAAGTACTTGGACATTTTCTAGATTCATGATGGTCAAATTCAATTTATTTACTTATTATTCCAACATTTTTTAAAATAAACTTTTTTTTGTTTATGTAGGATGTTTTTATTCTCCTATTAATTCAACGCCAAATTTTTGTTAATTTCCTTAAAAACTTACATGTATTGCCCTCTAAAATATAGGTACTAAATTACAAATTTATAATTCAATTAAAAATATTAGAAAGAGAAACGGAAAAAACAAAAACAAGGCAATAGCCGACCGAAAACCAGCAAACATTCCCGCCGTCCAACTAGCGCCATTGCCCATTTTCACCATCGGAAGGTAGCCCATGAGCTGACGAGCTTCTTGGTCACCGGAAATACAAGGAACAAAATTTTAATTTTATCTATAAAATAAATTAACTTATCCTCCGTCTCATTTCACTTTTCCTTTTTTTTTTTTTTGTTTCACTTTACCTTTCTCTTCTGTTAGGAAAATAATTAATGTACTCTAGTGGTAATAAAATATACAGTATCAATAATTCAATTGTAGTCAATTTATAGAGGGTAAATTATACAAAGATTTAAACAACACCCTAATTGTTTCCAAGTCAAATTACTGTATATTTTTATAATTTGTTTATAGTTTATATAATAGAGTTTAAAAGTTATTTATAGTAAATTTTGTCATTACTAAGGTTGTATGCCTTAATGACAATCTTTGTCAAAACATTAAAAAAAGGAAAACAAACTTAGTAGAACATTCTAATACTGAACGTTCCCTGCCCCAAACACAGAAATCTGAATTGTCAACAATTCTAAACTCATTAGCTTTTGGGAAGTGGTTTTTCTGTTCCCAGGATATTGTATGTGGTGTGTTTTTTCATCAATTTTTTTTCCTTTAGAATTTCTTGTAAGGGTACTACTATCTATTGTCCAAACTTTTTGTTGATTTTTTTGACAAGCATATACAAAAGTAATTATAGAAAAGTTTATTTTGTGGATCATGCAGAACAATTCCCGTAGAGAAATTCGTGCGCATGCAACGTAACTAGCGTACAAAATGAAGAATGTTTTGCAAACACGTATATAACCAATTTACTATCAGCTTACATCCACATAAAGACGTTTACAACAAATGATTTACACATCCTCTAACAAAAGTCCTATCAAATCAAATTTACCATGAAACATGCAGAATTCTAGAATTAAAAAATATGATGAAGCCAAAATTACCAATAGCCTTATACCTACTTACAAGTCTACTTGCTGCTATCAAATCATCATGGTCAATGCTTGTATTCTAGGCTAAAGTAAAGAGAACAATGCACATTTAAGCAACCGATTTCATATACTGTTCTAATATTACTAAACACATATTGAACCAATGTGTGGGTTAAGATGTTTACAGTTTACATATATGTCGTTTATAGCATGTCTACATAACTAGCAAAAGTAGCAATATATATATATTGAATTTTCATTTTTTGGAATAAAAAAAATGATTATTTAGTCCACATGTCACATAGGAAGATTAAGAAAAATTAAAATATGATAGCGTGTTTTCGACATAAGCGATCACTGAGTTAATTGTAGTAAATAGTATAACATTGTTATATTTTTAATAGTTTGAGTACATCAGAATTACAAATTGAAGTTAGGGTATTAAAATGTTGCACCCTTAATAAACTAACTTTTTTAAAATAGTTTTATGGTATTTTTATGGATTTTTTTTTTTCGTGTTCGTATTTTTATAGACTAGTACGAAATAGATTATAATATATATTGTGTACGGTATGTTACTTGATTTGGACTTTACTCTTATGTTTCTTTAGTTAAAAAAAATATATATTGTGTTATACAAAATTAAATCAATTGTAAAAAGATAATGGGAAGTGATTATGGTGCCTCCTTTTTTATTTTTATTTTTTTCAAATTAAGTGATGAAATGTATTTATACAGTCTAGAAGCCTATTTCAGTGGCAATTTGTAGATTTTGGGTCTATATTATTAATTGTACAAAAAATAGGTCTTAATTATTTTTTATAAAATTGATAATATAAAATCAAATTTGAGAAAATAAGACCTACTAAAATTAATCTCAGAACTGTATAATACAATTCAACCCTTAATTTGAAAAAAATAAATAAATAAACAATCTCTGCATCCACAAACATTACCAAAATTATAATAAGCTAAAAAGAAAATGCGGGTTACACAAAATTAAAATCCATTGTGAAAAGATAATAAGCTAACATGAGAAAACGTATGATTTTGTGAGGTAGAGCACTATTTTTGTTATTTTATTTTATATAATTTTTGTTTAATTTTATAAGAGAAAAAAAATAACATGGCACTAACATTAATTGTATTTTTTAATTGAATTTATTTGATAATTTTAGTTTAAAATATTATTTTTGTACAAAAAAAAATGCAAAGTGCTAAAATTTCAATAATCAACTTAAATATCAGAAATAAACACTGAATCGGTATGATTACACTCACACAGCAGTTACAAAAGCCCTTACTAAAATTTGAGCTACCTAGTTAGCAGACCTTTTAACAAAACTAACACACCATTGCTTCAACCACCAACACATTAAACACCTCCTTCAAGCATCAACTTTTCACTTTTAACATCCCTCAAAATTCAAGTCGTACCACACTTGTTATCGGTGCGAACATAAGTCGCGCCAATATTGCACATCCCATTATTAGTGGTAACCATCGAGAAACAGGCTGCATGATCATCCTCACATTCTTAGAAGCTTGTGCTCTTTGCTAATCATCAAGTTGCTAGTTAGTGCGAAACACAATAGCTTGAGCAGGAAAAACTTGTTATCCATAACGAGTCACCTTATTCCTTCCGAACCAAATGAACCAAAATCATAGTAAAAACAAGAGCCCATTGCATTCTACTATAATTATATATGTTGAATACGCTTCAATCACAACTACATCAAATCAATATTCTCCTAAGCTACCTCAAGCAAATCTCTGCAAGTAAGCCAAAGGGCAATGCAAGAAACATTAAAATTGACTCTCTTCACTGATCTTCAAAGCAAATTGAATATAGTGTATGAGTATTCTCAAAATATGAAATCAAACACGTAAATAAAAAGTCAATTTTCTCTATATAAATTGAACAGAAAAGATAACTTATTAATTTGAAAGTTTTAATTGATAAATTAGCAAGTTATTAATTCAAATAGATTAAATGTTGAGAATATCAAATGTGACAAAATCGACTCTTTACACAAAGAGAATTTTTTTTTTAATAATATAAGTTTGTTTTAGGATTCTACCATTTTGGCATATGAACTTTGTAAAATATAACAGAAATCTTTCTCAAACCCAATATTTTATGAAGAGAATTTATATTAGAATTCCATTGTGAAATCAAGAAGACTTATATTATGAGTTGGATGGTATTTGAAATAAAATTGGAGACAAATGAAAAGGTAAAAATGTCATATTTTCGGTCGTTTAGCACTTTATTATTCAAAAAAAAAAAAAAGAAATAATTGATAATATAATAGCAAGATAAGTAGCTTTCATTAGTTTTTTATGAGTAAAGCTTTCGTAATTGGTACATATATTTACTGAAATGTCGATTTCCAAGCGCTAAATATAGTGCTTCTAAAGGACAAATACCTACCAGAAGTGACATGAAATTTTGGTACCATATTAAATTAAAACTTTAATAATAATAATAATATCCAGTGATTTACCGAATTCAGTTGTTTTATTATGAGGTAACATTCCAATTGTGGGTTCGAGTTTTAGTAATACAAATTGGTACTCATAATTTGGTGATTAAATTAATACATAAAAGCAGTTAAGATTTTGTATAATATTTGGTTTATTAAAAATTTATTATTATTGTAATATGTATTTGTATCCCCAAAGGGAAGGCAAGAAAAAAAAAAGAATCCCATGCTTAAATTTGCTTACTCTAATCAAACATATAATTAACTTTAGCATGCAACAACCACTTTTTATTTATTTTAAATATCACACACATCATACAATTGGTGCTACAGAGCAACCCATCATTCTCTGTTTCCACATTCATTTTTTTCTATATTATGCAATGCATATGTGAATTTTGTTTCTATACAATTAAATAATTTCTTCATATTTATTAGGTTTCTTTTTCTGTTATGTTGCATCAAAAGAAGCCTTAAATAATTATGTCAATGATGATGCACTACTTGAAAATAAATAATTAAGGGAAAAGAAATCTCCATTTAATTAATAAGCTATATTCATTGAACTTATTTCTCCCTTTTCTTTTTAAACTACTATTATTATTTATGACAGAAAATAATACTATATATGATATTGAAACATGAACATATACTATATATTATTATTTATAGCAGTAAGTTAAAGATTGTGTATCTGTTTTGTAATATAAAATATCATAAATTTAAAATCCGATAAACTTAACGGATTTAAAAATTGAGGAAGTAGGAAAATAAAAGAAATAAAGAGTATGTGGTTTAAATTGAAAACAAGGGATGACAAAACCAGAATAAAGCATCCGAAGTGCTCCCAAATGCAAGTTGCATAAAAGTTGCACCTTTTGAAAAGAAAAGTTGGGCAATATTGTCATTAACAAAAGGGAAATTTTAAAAAAAAAAAAGGAAAAAAAGGAGAAAAACAACAAAAGTAAATATATATTGGAGGTTGAAAGTGGGGGGACCAAAAATAGTAGTGTAATGGGGCACTTATCAAACTATTGCATAAACAACAAAGATGTTAGTGCCAAACAAAAACCAACAAAGTCGCAAAAATTATTACTTGATGAATTTCGTTTGTGGCCTATTATATTTTACAAACCCAAAACAATGCAATTACTAATTAAAATGCAATCAAATATCTAATTACAACTTTTCTTCAATAATTAAAGAATTTTTCCAATGGATTGTAGTTTTCTTTGCTAATTCATTGGCTTGCATGTATTGGAACTTTCTGGATTAATAATGTATCTTGTTTACTACAATAAATATAAGTTTATTCGATTTGGATTTTTGATTTTTTCAAAATTTGGTTATTTGTTATAAATTAGGAAATAACCATGAATGAAAGTTTAATAAGAATGCAAAAATCCTTGAGAAAAGAAGCGTGGTTTATTATCCAATCTATAAAATAATTAATCAAGATATAGGACTGGTGGAGCTCGCCATAAGTTGAGCAAGTGGTTGTGGTCGCGGGTAGGCCAATTCGAGTGGTAGAAGGTGGCCAACGAAGATGGACGACAACAACAAAGATAGACCAATTTGTTTTACATTACTACAATCTATTTTACAATATTTTTCTCCTAATTTTTCTCTTAAAAAAAAATAGAATTTTTTTAATAATAAAAATTAAAATTAAAACAATATATAATGACACTATGTAACAGCACTTAAAATGTGCCACTTTTAAATATTAAACTGAAAGTGCTATATTTTTAACACTAAACTCAAACGTATACTAAACCTTATATTTTTCTTATATATTTTTAACAGAGATGGTACTACATATATTATATATACATATATTTTTTTGGGTTGTTATAGGTGGTTCAGCTGAACCATGGTTCAGTTGCAATTTTTTTTCTTGTTTTTATTTTATATTTTAAATATGATGTTGAATTGTCTCTATTCAGTACCGAAATCAATTAAGAAGATTGCAGTTCTAAAATTTGATTTACGTTATTGCAAATTCAACGGTTTTAATTATTTGATATAAAATTTATATTTGCAGAGTCAAATTCTGCAAACCGTGATTCCTCTAATTATTTTCGAAAAAATTATAATTTTTTTTAAGCTTTACTTTTTTTTTTTCATATTTAGTATACATACTATACCTTTTACTTGCCAAAGTAAAAGAAAAAATATAATCTTATTTTTTTCAGCTTTAAAAAATAAATATTTTTATTGTTAAACTTTTAGAATAAAACGTATAGTTGAAATGAAAGTTGAGTTGGATTGGAAACTTAGAAGTAAAACTTTATAGGGAGGTTTAATTGGTCAAATAAACACTGCAAGGGGAATATTCTAATTTAGAACCGCTTTGATGAAAGTGCAAGTGCAAAAATATCACTAACAATGTTACAATAAGAAAAGAATATTCCAGAACTTTTGGAGCAATGGTAAATGGACTTTAACAAAGGTGGTGTTTGTTGGCAGAAAATAATATATTTGGGGGCTTATAAAAATCTCAGAAATGACTAAGGAATAGTTAGAATCTATTACCACAAACAAGGTCATAATAAAATGAATCATAAACCCATCATTATGTGGATGACTAATTAAAAGTAAATGAAGAAATCCAAGTCTCCACCGATATAATATGAAATTTGAAGGACATAAAACCAGCAATTAAAAACATTTAATCTAAGTGTATGCGAGATGCTAGTTGGGTCCAGATTTGTCGGAACAAATTTTCGAACATCGGACGAACTTTAAAAAAACATTTAATGATATAATTATAATAAGAAAAAGTTAAAAAAAAAAAAATTTCCTCCTCACTAATCGGAACAAAGTAGAAAAAAAAAGGGAATGAAGCATGAGATGCTTTAAGTAGTGGCCCTTAGACTCATGCTTGGGTCAAGATTCGATTGTCAATATTCAGTCAAATAACAGAATCAAATGTTAAATCTTTTGCTATTAAAAGGAAATTAGATGAATAATTAATAAGAAAAGAGATTAAATAATGTGATTAGGAAAAAAGAAAAAGCAAGCAAATTAAACTTTTAATGTGTGTTGTCCAAATCAGGTGATGCTTGTGGTTGAATCAACCCATATATGTACTTGAAACCACAATAATTGAAGAATGAAGTGAAGACTCTTCATTCTTAATATGAACTTCCACAAACACAAATATATGTTCAAAAAGAAACCTCATTTAATCGATCATTAAACAACACAAACTTGAATGAAATACTAATAACCAATCAAAAGATGAGAGCTTTCAACATGAATAACCTTTTTCTTTTAAGTTCAATGATTCATGTTTTTGTTTTAAATAAGGAATCACAGCATAACCTAATTCATAATTTTGTAAAAACTTCAAAAAGAAAAAAAAAAGGCTAATAACTTTGGACTAAAACAACTGCTCCTTCACATATTCACATAGACTCATCATCATATGGCATACACAAATTACTGCAATAGCACATTGGATAACACATTAGCTAACCCAATACCTCGAGAAATCAAACTCCTCTTTTAGCTTATTGTGGTTGCATCTGAAAAATCAAATTATAAGGCCCAAATTGGTAACCTGGAAGATTTGCTCCTAGAAGATTTTGTTCTTGTAGTTTTGGCATCCCACAAAAAGGGGACACAACCGAATTCCCATTTGGAGTTGCTGGTCCTGCTTCATTTTGTGGGTTCCAATCCAATAACCCTTTAGCCATATCACTCATTTTAGGCTGTGTCTGGGACTGTAGAGTTGTGGTGGTAGAATGATCAGGAGATAAAGATTTCTTATCATCCGACGAAGGCGATTTCGTGTCGGCCAAATTGACTGTAGTTATGTCATGAATACTGGATCTTCTTTTATCTTTTCCTCCTGTGTTTTGCCTTATAAAGTACTTTTGAGCATGACTAGCAACTTGTGTTGGTGTTCTTGTTGTAACAAAGTTTCTTGATATGTTTCTCCAATCTCCTTTACCATATTTTTGAAGACCCATTAAGAATTGTCTGCAATTATATCAAACATACACCCCAAAAACCATAAATTTTACAGAACATAAATACTATTTTAAAGATCTAACAACACATTTAGCATTAAACTAAACTGAAAGAGAAATGCCAGATTATTACCTATGTTCCTCCTCAGTCCAAGGAACTCCCTTCTTTCTTTCTTGGTCACAAGGGCGAGTAGAAGTGGTTCTTTTGCCTCCAGGAGTATAATAATAGTGATTAAATCCGTCAAATCCTTGATTAAGATTATTATTAACCCACTCTAATGTAAAAGAATCAGTAGTATATCCAGGGATTGGGATTAGGCCAGCTTCAATATCGCTAACATCTTCTTCTAATTCTCTGTAATGTTTGATTATATCTCCGATTGTCTTTCCCGGAATATTGGAAGCTACTTTGTGCCACCGATCAGGATCATCTTTGTCATATAAAGCCAAAGCATTTTCAAATCGCTTGTTTTCTTCAGCTGTCCATTTTGTACCTCTGCTTTCTTGAAATAACCAGTTGGAATTCTGAAGATAAGACCCTGGAGAGAGGATTTCAACTCCCTGGTTCATAGTTATTAGCTACAGAACAAATATAGTTTATAATTATGCTATAGATTTTTTTTTTTTTTTTTGATTTTTTTCTCCTTTTGAAATTCAGAAAGAGAGAAAATTTACAGAAAGGAAATGAAATGTAGCAAAGGGAAGTGGGGAATTTTATGAATAAAAAGTAATCAAATCAAAAAGCATTTCTTGAATAGAATCTGAGTCCCCCCCTTTTCTTTTTTCTCTTTTTACATGAGCACCAATTGAGGAATCTAAAAAGTCCCAACTTTCCAAAACCCGAGGAGAATTGAAGAAAGAAAAAAAAGGGGTAGATCTTAGTTATATGATAAAAACCCTAGACTAGACTGTATAATTCAATAATAGGAGCCATAAATTTCACAATTTGGAAGCTCTGAGATGGAAAGGAATTAAGAAAAACAGAAATGAATTGCAAAAGAAAGGCTACTAAAAGTAGAAAGAAAGTAAACCCAATAGAGAAAAAACAGAGGATTGAAGTGGGAAGCAATTTATGCTTTTGTTTGTTCCTTTTAGGGGAAAAGGCTAAAAAAGCAAAGAAGTGGGTGAAAAAAAGGAAATCAAAACAAAATATGTGCCAGCTCCTTTGCTTTGTAACTACTTGCAAAAAAAGAAAGAGGATCTATGAAACAGGAATCACTGCAGAGCAGAGCAGAGCAGAGCAGAGCAGAACAGAACAGAACAGAGAAGAAAGAAAGAAAGAAAGAAAGAGAAAAATAAAGAAACAAATAGGTCAAAGGTGGTGAGTTGTGATTGGTGGATATAGTGATTGTTGTGGGCGCTTCAGGCCAAAATTAAAAAAGAGGTGGACCAATGTGAAATGTTAAATTGTAAAGAGTCGCTTTGTGATTGGCTAATTGGGAGGGTTGAAGTCATTTTAATAAGGTAGTAATGGGTATTTAGGTAATTACAATTTAAAAAGGTACCAAGTCCCCAGCTTTGACAATGTTGACGTTTAGCTCAAGCATGTCTCAATTTTGTTTGTGAATAATAATAATGTTTGCTTTGCTCTCCTTTCTTCTCTGTCTCAGCAGCATACTTCATTCTCAATATATATATAAACATACACCCAGTAATCTATCTTCACTTCCGTTCTTTTTTCTCTTTTTTCTTTTGGTATTATGCATAAATAATATACCAATGAATTGACTGACGTATGGGAAAATGAATATAAAAATAAAAAAACATGGCCTACTAATATAAACTTCAACCTAGGAAGGTATTATATGATCGTCTTTCCTCAGGTATAGATTGTTTCCGAATGTTTTACTATAATCTTTGGTTGACTTGGACAATTTTATACTTACAGTATCTTGCATACTTATAGTTTTGTCTAAGACTATGAAGCATCCTCTTCTTCTCTTCTTCCAATTTTGTTCCTTACATATACTTTATTTAAATTCATAGTATGGTGTGTGTATTTGTAACTTGATAAAAGTTGGGAGTTCTAAATAATGCACTTTCCCGAGTAATCTCACATTGATTTGGGGAAGGCATACTTTCCGTTAAGGTGCGGAGTAATCTTACATGTGTCCCAAAAAAAAAAAATTCTCCCTGCTTTTTTAAATGTATGAGTTGTGTGTATATTTCTTATAAAAAAACAAATTTAATAGTGTAAATGTAATGCATTAAATGAATTCCCCTATTTATTTGGAACATGGAAACTATGCAACAAGTACCTTCCTGGTTACTTCCTACAGCAGCAGGGAATATGGGGCTCACCATCTAATGTATGATACTAATAATTCATTTATTTAACACCGGTACCTGTAAATGGTAGAGGTAACAGGTAAGACTAGAATAAGAAAGTGGGATCCTACATACAACAATAATTTCCGAAGCATTTGACATATATAGTTATTTGAAAGAAGTTGTTTGGTGTAATTGATTATTATTTTGTATCCAACAAAATAATTGATAAATGTTTCATAATTAATCTTTTTTTTTTTACTAGGTTTATCATCTCTTATTAATTTCTAGCTTTTTTATCTATTAGCTTTTAACTGATTTGCATTTGAATTAGTTGTATTGAAATAATTATTACTAAAGTTAATATTTTTACAAGTTAATGCATTTTATGAGTAATTTCTATTGAATTTTTATCAACAAACACATCTAAGAAGTAAGAACAACTACTATTAGTGATTAATTATTAGCAACAAATCAAGCATTAGTTGACAAAAACATCTCAACCAATTAATTAGGGCCTTAATAGTAAAAGTTAGATAAATTATGTTTGGTCAAAATGAATTTTACATTCAAGTCAAGATTAATATTCTCATTAATTTGATGCTATTGTATAAAATTAAAAATACCCTTTGAAAAATTGGCATTTAAAGAGCCATCTTTTGATCAGACAAAATACAAATGTTATTAAACTATAATTTCTTATCCAATTATTATATTTTCTCCAGATCAAATTGCTTTCCACTTTATATAAACTCCAATTGTTTGGTTTCGAGTCACATAGCTCTTAGAAGCTAGTCTATAAATTATAATGATTTGTCGGAGTCAGAGATTCAATTTGAGTGTAGCAGTTGGTTGGTATGGCGGCGAAAGAAGGCTGATGCTCTCATCAGCTTCTATTATTGGCTATTAAAACTTCATCATGTTGTGATTATTAATTTATCAACTAACCTTACGTTGGTCTCTTTTCTTTGTTATTACACGAGTAGATATAAAAACCGGAGCTTACTACAAAGCCATATCTACATTTATATTTACTTACAAAGAAATGTAAAGTAATATCAAATTAATGAAAGTTAAGTGCTTAAAAATCGTAATTACATAGAAATAGAATGTGAAATTGCAAAATCTTATCCATTAAATTAAAGAGCATAATTTAAGAAGTATAGTATAGGGTTAGAGGGCCCACGCAGATGAACCAAAAATTGACAAAGTGCAGAAATAAAAAATAGGAGAAGCCAGCTGTAGCATAGCGATGGTAATTTGGTCAACTAACATTTAATGCAATTTGTTGACATTTCTTTATTACTGTCAAACCAAACGTTGATTCCCTCCTGAATTGACCCTTTTTTTTTTTTTTTTGTATATATGGATTGTTATTAGACGGAAATCTGTCATATTTTGCACACTTTTAAATCTTAATTTTTATTTTATTTTATTTTAAATGTTAGTATTAGCTAATCCAAGCATGTAGTTTAGTTGATGAATGTGCTATTTATATGAGATAAAAATGTTCTCTAGACAGACTTTTTCCAAGAGGTGTAATATAAGTACTTTTCAAGAGGTCATCTATTTTAATAGGACTCTTGTCTACGTACGATTTACTTTGGATTTCTCATAGGATCTGTTGCATTTAGTACTGCTATGATCGCACATTGTTCCTTATATTCTGATTTATGCTTTCATGAATTTAGAATGTAAGTTATATGTAAACAATTATAAACTTAATCTAAACTGATGGTAAATAGATTACAAACTGAATGTTAGTATAATATTTTATTTAGGATGTGTCTGATATAACTCGTTATTGATCATTAAAATTCATTGGTAATTACTAATTATTAATCTGTCAAATTACATAAATGAACAAGTTGGAAGTGGAAATTCGTATTTAAAGATTGAATTTTTATTTATTACTCTCTTCGTTCCATTTATTTAGAGAAATTTTACATTTTGAGTGTTTCATTTATATAAAAAATTTCTAAAAGGATAAGTTTAAGAAATCTTGGACAATATAAAAAGTCTTTGATATTAATAAATGTATTAAATTAATTAATATGTGGTTTTTGAGAGATGTGATAGTTAACGGAGTTTATAGTGATGTGATAGTATCTATTATTGTCTAAATTTTTTTATATGAGTTGAAGTTTGATACTTTTTACATCAAATACTTGAAATTGTAAGAATTTCAGCCAATAGGTAAATATTTGGAATTAATTAAAGGTGAGAAATTAAAAATAAAGTCATAATTACTTCAATTAGTTTGCAATATTAACAAATAGAGTTATTCTGCGACAAATTTATATAAATTGGTCACTACTTTAAATTTGTGAGTATTCTAGAGGGCAATTTTTTTTTTAGAAAAAAAAAAAGCTAACTACTACTTAATTTTTAAGGTTTTATTAGGATCTTTTAATCTACCGTTAATTTTCAATGGCTAAAGTTCAAAACTCTCTCATCTCCTCTCATCTCCACTTTTTTTGCTTCATCACTAAATATTTTTTAAGTTATTGAATTATCATAATTTTGATTAATTGATTTGAAATTCATCTAAATTGTTTACATATGGACATAATTGTGACCTATAAATGAACATCTTCATACACACAAAAGTTGACTAATAGGCCATAAAGTTAAAAAAAAAAAATAGACTATATAAAAAGAATGTCACATTTTTATATAGTAGTTGACTACATTACACAAAAAACTGGTCACATAATTAAAAATTAGGCCACATTTCATAAAAAGAGTTGAATAATCATGATTTATGGTATTTAAAATTGATATAAGTTTTGTAATCCTCAACAATTTCATAGATCATCACAAGATTCTTTCAATTTTCATTAAAATAGACTTGACCATGGCTAGATCGACCCAGAAAACCCGCCAGTTTTGGCTCGTCGGTCTCTGGTCTGGTTCTGGGCTCCCTCCTCCTTGAACCACGGCTCAAACTCGGCGAGTGGCCAAATCTACATTAAAATACTTAGATATGTTTATAAATTCACATGTGATGATATGTCTTAGTCTTATAAGGACAATCATGATTTAGGATAATTATAATCTAAGATATTAGTGAATAATTTCTCAATAATTTTATATATCATAATGAGATTCTTTCAATTTTTATCAAAAGACTTAGATATGTACATAAAATTACAAGTGATGATATATCTTGGTCTTACAATGATAATCATTTAGGCTAATTGAACTTAATCTAGAGTTTTTAGTGAATAGTAGGTCACAGATTTACATAAAAAGGGCCTATATTAAAAGCTGATTATATTTTTTATTTAATAGTAGCCTAAAAACACATGAATAAATAGGCACATAATACAAAACTGCCACATTTCATATAAAGAGTTAAATAATCATAGTTTAGGGTATTTAAAATTGATCTAGGATATTAGTAAGTAATTCTCAACAATTCATCATTTTTTTTTTAAAATCAAATCATCATCTTTTTAGCCACTTATTGCTTGCTGAGATAAGTACTAAGGTGAACATTTTTATCGAATACCAAAATGTTTGATCAAAATAATGCGGTAACAGTTATCGAATTTTTTGCCATTTTTGAAATTCGATGATCGATTTTTGATAAAAGTTGATTGTTTACAAATAAATTGAATTTTTAGTAAAATTGATCATTTTTGGATTCTTCTTTTCCTTTTAGTTTTGATTTTAAAAGAAAAAATTTGGTTTATTTCATACATTTTAACATATATATGTTATATTGAGTATATTTGTTAATTTGTTTAGTGTTACTTACCGAACGATAATTTATCATTTGATAAAAATAAATTCGGTAAATTTTTGAAAATTTAGTATTCGGTAAAAATAAATTCGATATTCGGAATGATAATTTTTACTGAATACTCGTGGGATCATCAATTTTGTGAGTATTTTATTATTTAATTGGATTTGTTTAATTTTTTATTGTGAAAATTAATGATTAGAGATAGATATTTTGAAATTAGAGTGAAAAAAATATGTTTTTTAAATATGCGTGCAAAAAGAATATTGTCTAATTAAAGTATGTTTTTTTTTTTTTTTTAACAGAATGTATAATGTATTGACTATAAACTAAATCCATATGTATACTATAAACTTTTTTTTTTTAAACAATGTATACATACCATAAACTTAAACATTATTTCGCATTGCATTTATTTTGTTTGGTTTATGGCATGTACAAAATGTGAACTTTTAACTCAGTGATGTGTCTTTACCCTTGACAGCAACCATAATTGGACCTTTCTTTTAATGCTACTAATGAATTTAAATTTATGAGTTTAATTATAGACATATTTATGAACTAACCATAAACATTATTTTGTTATTATTATTATTATTATTATTTGCTTACAATATGATTACTGATTCCTAATTTATTTATTTTGTTATTATTTTATCTTTAAGGTGATGGATTAAAGGAATGTTCTGTAATAGTAACTCAAATAGTGTTAGTTGTTTAAGTCTAATTGAATATTTATAAAAGACAATGTTAACATTAATATTGTTATCTAATTGTTTGAATATCAAGTTGTGAGCCCAAAAAAACTAAAGTAGTATAAAAAGGTTTAATGCACTCTCTGTCGTGAATATGCATTGCAAGCATTGTTAAATGGTGACATCGGAACTCGTGTATAATATTTTAATAGTACATGACCCTTAAATTAACACTAGTTCAATGAGATATCTAAAAGGGAAAAAAAAATTCACAATAATCCTAGAGCTTAATATGTTATTCGCGTTGTGCAAGAACAATTTGGACCAAAGAAACTCAAATTCTAATTTTTAAAAGCTTGGGGAGCAAAAAGTAATTCTTCCATCAATTTAAGTACAGACAAGACGAGGGTGAAAAATGTTACGTAGTCCTCCAAGCGAAGTGGAGCGAGGACACGTAGCAAGAAGCAGGCGTGCATGGGACCATTTGGTAGGGGACCCCCACGAGGATGTCTATTTCTTCCATACCGTGTAAATGCGTGTCCACTGTCCTTTTATTGCACCCACCGCCACTGCTTTCTTTTGTTTTATTTTAGTAACGTTTTACTTTGGTCCCAATATTAATTTCTCCTTAAATTCCTCCACTAACTCTTTTTTAATTACACTAATCCACACTTTTAATTTAATCAACATTATAATTAAGGAAACAAAATTGGAATCTTTCCTCTTTTAGAAACTCCACCTGTCAAAGAATTAGCCATTGTCCTTTCCAATACCCTTGCACCAATCAAAAGAATCTTTCAAAGTTTAGGGACTTTTTTAGTTGGTATAATCAAACTTAAATTTTGAGAGTCGTGCCTTTTTTTATTTCATTAGTATTTCCATTTTTTAGAGTGATTCTCCTGTAACAGATTCTACATTCGATTCCGTTAACATTGCACATGATCATATTATAAACCAACTTTTTTTTTTAAAGAAATATACTAAACCCAAAAATACAAACTAATCGAATTCATCAATTAAAGTAATGTGATCGGGCATTTTATGTTCTGTGATGATAATCAGATGTCAATTTTTACTAATCACATTATTAATACTCATTTAATGCTCATTTAATGTTTAGGGAAGAATTACACTCTTCTACCTAATACATTAACGGCCTCCTCTATATTAAAAAAAAGAGTTAAAATTAGACTTTAAATATTGATAAGGCTAATCGGGAGCAAGTTTAAGCATTTTCTATTTTCACAGGACCGAGTTCGTTGACTAGGGTCCTGGCTGAAATGCTACGCATCTAAGGTTGGATTTTTCCACTAAGTGTTAGGCTGGACCCATAATGTTTATGTATGAAGCCCATCAAATGTTTTTGGGTTAGGCTAACTTACTATATATCATCTCTCTTACTTAAATATGGTATGTGTTTTAAGTAGAGTTCAGACTAATCGTGTTTAATTCAATATCCAATTACAAAATAAGGATTAAATAAACGGTGAAAAAATGGTTTACTACGAACATATAGGTGTTTAATACGGATTTGTTTTTAAAATTCGACATTTTTATATCTATTTATATAAATAATTGTAAGTTTCAATATATAATATTGCAAAAATAATAAATAAAAAGTCATTAAATGTAATAAAAACATTATTTATAAGATTAAATATTCAGAACATATCAATATAAATGTTATTATTATCATAATACATAAAATAAAAATTCATTTACCAAACACAAAATCTTCAAGTGAACATATATATATTTAAAACAATATAACATAATAATATTCATTAAAAGTTTATAGTAAGTTTAATGATTAGCCATAAAATCATGAAATAGAGCTGAAATTATGAAGGAAAATTAGAAAATTAATCTTTTACCTCGGGCACGGATTGGATTAAAAGGGAGTAACACCGTCACCACCAGACTGAGACGAGTCCGATGGTGTTTAGATTTCGTCCAACCAACGTCAAAAGCGATAACGACGAGTGCTTCTATCGTTGTCGGCGGAGGAAAGAGAAAGAGCATCCCTGTTCTTTTTTTCGACTTGAAAACATGGAAGTGTGTTTCAAATATCAGGAGGCGTATTTTTATGAAAGCTATTTTAGGAATATTATAAAATTGTGGTATATTTTATGGGTTTTTTGATTTTGTAGTATTTTTGCAATTGTAAACATACGAAAGTGATTTTTTTTATCAATTATTTTTAAAATTGATATATCCTTCTAAAATATTGAAAAGAAGGCTATTATGGTATTTATATTAGAGATAAAGGTATCTCACATTCACTATGCAATCACTTGGCCAACGCAAGGGTTGACTATAGCGCTCGGTATGTCCTTTTCTGCACCAAATCGCCCGCATTACATACTGTAGCGTTATGATGGTCAAATACGATAGCAGATGCAATATAATACCTTTTTAAGTTGTATAATGTTGGCTGCACCTGTACTGTACTATTCCTTTGACTTGTTTGGTTTAGATTACTTGCACATGATTTAGTATTTTTGTTGATTTCATTTCGAGTTCATACTTGAGTGATTGTAATGAATGAAAATGTATATCAAACAAGGAGGATAAGTGTTTCTTTGTGAAGCTCAATAGGGATGAGGAAAATACATGACTATTATGTTCTAAGCAAGTTAAATGAATTTGGTAGTTATTTTGGAATTTTTAAATTAATTCAAAATTCAACAGTTATATGCGTGGTCGAATAAATATTTATAAGTGATTATAACCGAAACTCTAGTCTCCTTTTCTTCTTTTTTCCTCAACTTCTTCTTTTTCTAAATTCAAAATTTTTATTTATTTTTTTAAAACAAGTTTGATAAATTAGTCAACATATAGTACATAATTCCAAGTAATAAATAATATATATATTTGCGGACAATCATCAAAATGCTCTTTACATTTAGCATTTTTACTCACAGTTTGCTTGAGCAAAAGTTTTTCATTTACTCAAGAAACAAATGACATATATTATTAACTAAATTTCATGTTTCTTCTTCCCTCTCTACTTCTGCAAATTATGAATCTTCCTTTCAAGATGAAATTAACATTTGGGAAGATCACTTGGAGGAGGTAAAAGTGACTCTTTAGGGCCTTTCCCATTCTCCACCAAGAATGCCATCTTCAGTCCCCAAGTCGTATGCACTTCTAGATGGCAATGCATGAACCATACTCCTATATATGAAAGAAAAAAGAAAAGAAAATTAGTTTATGATTAATCCATGAATATGAATCATGATTATTATGTATTGAAGGAAAACTTGAAAGTTTACAGAAATTTACCAGGATTATCTGCGCGAAATCTTATGGCAACCCATCCACCAGTAGGAACTCCAATTGTGTTTCTTTCAGGAGGGTCAATAAGATTAAAATTCTGAGGATCTGTTTTGGGATTATAGTTCCCAATTCCTCTACCAACCATGAAGAAATTGAATCCATGTAAGTGAACAGGATGGTTCTCAGGAGCTATAATTCCTGTATCTTGCAAAACAAGTTGAACTGTATCATTATATTTTAACTTATAAACCTTAGTTCCATTTCTAGTTTGCAAATTTGCAGGCCCATTCCCAGTAAAATTAAAAACATGAGGTGGGTTCGCCGGGAAATCGGTGGTAAAAACCCCATTGATATTAAAGAAATGAGCTTGAAGCAGAGCGGTAGTCGGCATAACAAAAGTAACATTGTTGATACTAGCAACTACCCTGCTACCATTTCCTGCCTTACAAGTGGGACAAGGATTAATGCCTAATCCAACAGTAAAAAATAGATTATGGTCAATTTTTAATGGGACATTTGCAGGGTATTTTTGTGAATTTAAACTGCGTAGAGAATTAGTAAATTTATTGGCAACTGCGGTGGCATTTTGGGGTGGTGGTTTGGTGAGAGTGGTGGCGGCGGTACTAAGTGTGCCGGAATAGTGAAGAGTGGCTGTAGCTGTTATATTATCAACTGCAACTGGAGCGTCCATGAAAGGCGCGGCTGCTACTAAGTATTTGCCTGAATTTTGATCAGCTGTGATCAGAACATTGGTAGTTTGGCCTGGAGCAATTAGTACTGTATCAGTTTTGTATGGTTTTACGTAAGTTGCATCAATTTCTACAACCGTAAGTTGGTGTCCTGCAATTTTAAAGAACAACTCTTCATTGAGTGCAGCATTGATTAACCGTAGCAAATATGTCTTCCCACTCTCTACTTCTAAATTAAATCCGCCTGCAAAAGATTTTAGCTCCCATTTAATCAAAATTAAACTTTTCAATTGTCAATTAACTTCTAATCAATTGATTTTTTAAGATTCAATTATACATACGTTGAGATGGACAATTAGCAACTGCCCCAGGATATCCATTAATTGTGTGCGCATCAGAGATATTAGGTGCTAATCCAGATTTTAACGCTTCATTGATTACAGCTTCAGTGTCTGATTTCCACCATTCAGCTGAAATATATATATTATATGTATATATATAAAGGTTAATTAATTTGTAACAAGTTTCAAATTAATTTATTTTTACGATCGAAATACATTTTAATAAGATTACCTAATATGACTACCGCTTCCTTGTGAGGAGCTGGGAATGGGTATGGAACGCCGCGTTTAGGGAGAATAACAATGGCACCATGAACAGTGGCTCTTAGCCATAGAATATGTGCATGCCAAAGAAGAGTACCTCTTTGTCCAGTAATTGTAAAATTGTAAACATAATTTTGGCCTGGTGGAATTGGACATTGGGTAATATAAGCTGGTCCGTCCGCCCATCCGGTTCGTAATTGTCTTATACCATGCCTGCCAATTAAATTAATTATCTAAAGGAAAAAAAAATTACTGACAAATAATTAAACACCAAAGTCTTACCAATGAATAGAGACATTATATTTGACTTTGTTGACTACCCTTACAAGCACTGTGTCATCTTCCCTGGCATAAAGAGTTGGTCCTGGAAATTTCCCATTCACTGTAACAATTGGCTTGCTTGAACATAATCTTGTTGTATTTTTCATCACCACCTATTTACATTAAGCTTACGATTAATTTTGCAATATTTAAAGAGTATTTAATGTATGTATTTTTTCAGTTAGTTTTAGGTACTAAACTAAGTAATGATTTACTATGTTACTGTACTCTTTTACAACATTTGCGGGGTTTTTTTTTTTAAAAAAAAAAATATCTAATGGATTATTTATACTAAGTTCAAATAAAGAACATAGGGTTGCAATTTGTAAAATTTAAAGTTATATTATAAATTATACACAAAATAATACGATTGTAAAATGATAAAAAAACATGAAAAGTGCAATTATGAATTGTTTTTTTTTATTAAGTATAAAGCTTTACCTTGAAAGTATGATGCCGAACCCTACACTGCACCACAGAAGAGGAGAGAAGAAGGCAGCCCAAAAGAAGCAAGAAACGAGACAAAGATTCCATTTAGTATCTTTGTCTTGATCACAAAATGTAAAATGGTCCTTCTTCTCTTTTTGTTTTTTTTTAGGCTTGTTGCACTCATCTTAAGCTTTTTAAGTGAAGAATATAGTGGTGATAATTAAGGGAATTGCTACAACGTCGTTTTTGACATGTTAGGTGGGCTAGTTCGATTCTTGGAAAACAAGATTTTAAGTTCTAATCCACCCTCTTCTGGATTACTTACATCTTACATAATCTGTTTGCTCTTTATGGCCTTTTAATGCACATTTTCATCTAATTCAAACCTTATTAAAGAATTTGGTTAGTTGAAAGTTTATGATGTTGAAAATGCTTAATTTGGCACCTACTTTAATTTTGTGTATAATCATGTTTTTTGCAAATTTTTCAATTAAGCATCATGTTTTAGAAAGATCAGGTTGGAAATTTTATGGTACTCTAAATAGATTTTAATTTAATAATTTAACAAAAATTAATTTAATTTGCCAGATAAAAAAAAATTGTCGTGGGTAGAAACTTGAATGTGTCTTGACTTGGGTCAAATATATAATTAACTATCACTAGGTGGATAAAACTAATTTTACTGTTACTAAAAAAATAATACTAATATAATAACATATTATTGATAGCATTTTAGAGGAAAATAGAAAAATAAGTTGAAAAGGAATCGGACCAAAATAACATCCAACCACAACTTTCACAACAACTTCATCCCTATCGACAAACCTTATTCGGTGCACTTTGACTATTTCGGTGCTTTGGACCACTTTTATTTAATTTTTTTTTTTATTTAAAAAAAAAAAACTCATATATAAATAACTCTCTCTTTTTAATAACTTGAATACATATACTTCTTTTAAATTTTTTAAATTTTGGTCAAAAAATAACATCTTTTTCCAAACTGTTTATGAACATTATATGAATAACTTATTAACAGTTGATGATAAAAGAGATTATGTTTTAACCTTAAAATTTGATTGGACTATTTTTGAATTTTAAACCATAAAAGAGCTATTTATGTTTTTCTTTTACTTATTTTGGGTTATTTTGTATGTGAAATTGGAGGATGAACATATTATTACTGTGTTTGAATTACTAATCGAAAATATAGAATCTCTTTTACTTTTAATTAATTCTTTTATTATATTGTGATGTTTTGTTCGAAAATAATTATTTTGACACTCACTTCTTTTTTGACAACAAATTTGGTTTTGTAATTCTCTTTGATTCGAGATTAGAGTCTATAGTGTTGGATTTTGTTGATTAGATGCTATACACGTATATGGTTTGGTAAGGTGTGAAATGTAACCGTACTTTGCTTCAAAGTAAGGAAGTGATATGGGTTCAATATATTAACATTAACATTAGGTCTGTCTGCCTAGTTAACTAACCTTTATATAATAATACTATTACTCGAAAAATTAGTATAAGTTAACTTAATTAGGGAAATTATTCCCTTTAGCTTGACAAAAAACTAATGGTGAAGTGAAGGCCATATATTTTTTAATATTATATTAATTCGTTCACGTCCTTTAATGAAAGCAAATTATTTAGTTATTATGTGGAAAATCGTTTCATTTTCCATTAAAATATCTTGTGAAAGAAAAAGAAAAGTATACAACAATCTTCAAATAATAAATTTAAAATTAATCTGAAAAAGGAAAGAAATTAAAATAAAATAAAAGGTTTGTTTGTGAGCATTAGCAACTGCAACAACTCTACAGTTGGTTGGGTTAGGCAATATGAACCAACAGCCATGCACTATAATGTGACAATAACTCTTTAACTATTGCAATGTCAAAGAAATCTTATGAGCAGTCAAAGCATATCGAAACGTGTTACCATTCTATTAAAAAACTAAAGTGTTAAAAAGAGAAATTTTGAAAAAATAAAATAAAAAAGTGCTAAAAGATAGAACCAATACAAGTGTTAAATTTTTGCCTGAACAGTATTCGAGGAAATGGTAAAACTTTTGCCCTTGAGTTTAACAAACAGAATTCGAATGTGCTATTAACATCCGGCATATAGTATGCTAAAAAAAGAAGCTGCAAACACTAAGAGCTTCAAATAATGAAAACTCTACGTGAATATTCTCTTATGGGAAAGCCTTGATAAAATGCAGTATTAATATCCCAAATGGACAGACATAATTACCTATTAGCCGCCATTTTCATTGCAGTTCATAATTTGGTTAATTGAAAAACACATTACATTAGAGTTTTATAATCGGGTTTATGATTATTAAAGTTGAAGATTGTAATTTCCATTTCTATGAACAAATCAAATACAAAGATCTGCTATAGCCAAAGAACTTTGACTAATTACAAAACTGAAAGAAATTTTCTTTACAAAATGTTGAGAGAAAATTGAAAGCAGAAAGAAAGAGAAATTACAAGAGAGAAATACTATCTATTCACAACTGTATATATACACTTTTCATTCTAGTTCTCCTTGTTGATTACGGACACTAATTTGATCATGTTGCCAACTGTCTTTCGTTGAAGAATCAATGCTCATGCCTGCTGCATGATGCTGAGCTGGCAGTATAGCAACGGCTTGTAACAGACTGAATGAGCAATTGAGAGGGAAGGAAGAAGATCACGTGCTTACTTAAGTTGCTCACGAGATTGACTTGAAACGGCACCGTTCTTCATAAACTCTTTTGTGGATGAGTTTAATTAAAACGCTGCCGTTTATTATGTCATCAACCTCTATCCAACTGTTTCTTCTTTGAATCATTTTCTTCACGTCCCACCATCAGTGTTGATGATGCCTGGTCTTGTGCAAACTTCTCCAATAATGATTCCGAATGGTATCTTACGATCGAGTATAAGTAATTGAGAAAGTGCATTAATAAAATTCTTTGATATTTCTATATCAAAGCATTCATTACGTTTCTGATAAATTATCCGATAGAAAAACCGCTCTATGTAGCATATTTAATATCCTTAAGCAAAAAGTTTTAGCCAATTCTTACAAATAGAAGCCGGGGATTTTTTTATATCTATGAGAAATGCAAAATATATATATATATATATAAAAGCAAGCTCGACTCCAACCGATACTAGGAAAGCTGATAATTAAGGCCAAATGACCCTTCTTTTTTTCATTTTGGTTCTTAATATTTAGAAGCATTTTTTTCTTATTTCATTTAAGTTCACTTTTATATATTAATTTAATATTGAATATTTAGTTTTGATATCTTCTTCCAAAATTTCTCTATAAATAAAATTTGTACTTTCTAACAACTCTGTCTTTTATTAACTTATCATATGTATTTGTCTCAAATGCTCTTTATTTTGAATTTTATGTTAAATATATTCCAATTGACTTTTTTTTTTTTTAATAATTGGAGCATATTCAACTTAAAATTAAAAAAAAAAAAATGAAGCATTTGTGACAAAATGCAAATTTCTTCATGCACTCCATCACTTAATTAATTTCCATATTTTTTTATCTAGAATTCAAAGTTTGCATTATCATGATTCTCTAAAACAAATATGAATCTAAAATAATGATGCAAATAAGGTCCTCTTATATATTATTTAGTGTTTTCAAAATTACAGACGGTGACTCTCTCCTCTTAATAGGTCAAGATGAAAATTTAAACACGTGATCAACAAATCACGGCACATCACACTAATCACTAGACTAAGACAGGAACATAATATTTATTTGTTACTTTCAATTTATGAAGAGTAGTGCCAAACTCTTAGACAGATTTTAGAGCCTTGTACTAAATGGATGGCCATTACAAGCCCAAAAGCAATAAAAAATATAAATATATGAAAATTGGAAGTAATAAAAAAAAAATTAATTTTCATTTCATTTCATTTCTTATAACAATAATCAAACTATTGGATTCATACAACTTTTATTCAACTTGCTTGAGTAAAATCTTTCCATTTACTCAAGAAACAAATAATATGTATTGTATTTATAAGTAACTTTGTATTTCCTTTCCGCTAATGCTTTCTCTTCCTCTCAATACATATTTGTACAAGAAAATATTTAGCCGATTTAACATTTGGGAAGATCACTTGGAGGTGGTAAAACTGACTCATTTGGTCCTTTCCCATTCTCCACCAAGAATGCCATCTTCAATCCCCACGTCGTGTGCACTTCTAGATGGCAATGCATGAACCATACTCCTGCTCAAACAAAATTTAATTCATCAATTAAATTTTTAACTCTAAGACCGCGTTCGGCAACAATTTTTATCCATTTAACCAGTCATATGGAAAAAATTATTTTTTATAGTGTTCAGTAAATTAATTTTTTACCAAAAGTTGACCCCTCTATCTAACCAAATACAAACAATTGTATACTGAATACACCCCAAATCAAGAAAGTTTAGTATATCTTAGAAATTTACCAGGATTATCAGCGCGGAATCTTATGGCGACCCATCCACCAGTTGGAACTCCAATCGTGTTTCTTTCAGGAGGATCAACAAGATTAAAATTCTGAGGATCTGTTTTGGGATTATAATTCCCAATTCCTCTACCAACCATAAAGAAATTGAATCCATGCAAGTGAACAGGATGGTTCTCAGGAGCTATAATTCCAGTATCTTGCATAACAAGTTGAACTGTATCATTATACTTCAACTTATAAACCTTAGTACCATTTTTAGTTTGTAAATTTGCAGGGCCATTTCCAGTGAAATTGAAAAAATGAGGCGGGTTTGCAGGAAAATCGGTGGTGAAAACACCACTAATATTAAAGAAATGAGCTTGAAGCAAAGCGGTAGTTGGCATAACAAATGTAACATTGTTGATACTAGCCACAACTCTACTACCATTTGCTGCCTTGCAAGAAGGGCAAGGATTGATACCTAAGCCAACAGTAAAAAGTAGATTATGGTCAATTTTTAATGGGACATTGGCAGGGTATTTTTGCGAATTCAAACTGCGTAGTGAGGTAGTGAATTTATTGGCAATTGCGGTGGCATTTTGAGGTGGTGGTTTGGTGAGAGTGGTGGTGGTGGTGCTAAGTGTGCCGGAATAATGAAGAGTGGCTGTAGCTGTTTTATTATCAACTGCAACTGGAGCGTCCATGAATGGCGCGGCTGCGACTAAGTATTTGCCTGCATTTTGATCGGCTGTGACAAGAACATTGGTGGTCTGGCCTGGTGCGATTAGTACTGTGTCGGTTTTGAATGGTTTTACATAAGTTGCATCAATTTCTACTACTGTAAGTTGGTGTCCTGCAATTTTGAAGAATAGCTCTTCATTGAGTGCAGCATTGATTAACCGTAGCAGATATGTCTTCCCATTTTCTACTTGCAAATTGAAGCCACCTGCAAATAATTAGCGGTTAATCAAGTTTAATATGACTGTCAATTAGTATAAACTGATTGCTTTTGTTTTTTAATACCTTGAGAAGGACAATTGGCAACAGCTCCAGGATGTCCATTAATAGTGTGAGCATCAGAGACATTAGGTGCTAATCCTGATTTTAAAGCTTCATTAACTACAGCTTCAGTGTCCGATTTCCACCATTCAGCTGAAATTCAAACCAAAAGAAAAAATTAAGTTATTTGAATTCAATTTTAAAAATAAATTTCAGGCAAGATTACTTGCATTGTAATTTTGAATAATTAGCTTACCTAATACGAGCACCTGTTCTTTATGTGGAGCAGGGAATGGGTATGGAACGCCGCGTTTAGGGAGGATAACAAGGGCACCATGGACAGTTGACCTTAGCCATAAAATATGTGCATGCCAAAGAAGAGTGCCTCTTTGTCCAGTAATTGTAAAATTGTAAACATAATTTTGGCCCGGCGGAATTGGACACTGTGTGATATAAGCTGGTCCGTCTGCCCATCCTGTTCGCAATTGTCTTATACCGTGCCTATTAATTAAATTAATTATTTAATTAAACTTCATATTAGAAAAAAGAAACACATGTTATGACGAATAATTAAACAGGAAAAAAAAAAAATCTTACCAATGAATAGAGACATTATATTTGACCTTGTTGACTACTCTTATAAGCACTGTATCATCTTCCCTGGCATAAAGAGTTGGTCCTGGAAATTTTCCGTTCACAGTAACAATTGGCTTGCTTGAACATAATCTTGTTGTATTTTTCATCACCACCTGTTTACATTAATTACTCGGAGGTTAGCTAAACACCAAATTAAATTAAGCTTATGTTAATTTCGGTACATTAATAGAGTAGTTTAAAAGTTTAACTTTAAATTTGCGTACATGTAAACAGCGGCGGTGTTAGGTTTTTGAATATGGGTCAAGTAAGTACTTTTGATCCTACTTTCTTTTTATCCTAACTCTATATAATATTTTTTCGACCACATATGGTTTGGTTTAGGATCCATCACTGCCGCTATATGTAAATTAATGATTTGATGTTATATTACTAAAATCATACTAATGAATAAAATAATAAAAATATTTATATGTCTAAATGTGGCACTTACATTGAACGTGTAATATCGAACTCTGCATTCAACAAAAGCTGTTGAAAGAAGAAGGCAGGCCAAAAGAATAAAAAAACGGGACAGTAAAGATTCCATTTCTTAATCTTGATCGCTATGTAATGGCCTGCTTGTTTGTGTTTTTGAGGCCTGTGACTGGCAACCTCAATCTTTATAGGGTGATAAGGAATTGCTACAACGTCGTTTTAGCTAAGTTAGGTGGGTTAGTGGATTCTTTAGAAACAAGATTTTTTAAGTTCTAATCTTCATCTTTCCTGGATTTCTTACTTGTTACATAATCTTTATGGACCTGTGTGGTTTTTAGTGCTGAGTAAATTTAATTTATGAAGCCCTTCAAATCCACATTTTTAATTAGGAATTTGATTGATTTGAATTCGTGGCTTGCAACTTGCTTAATGGGGTACCTACATTTTCGTTATTATTAATTGGTGCTATTAAACTTGAACATGTGTGTCTTTAATTTTGTTAAATATGTACTTAATGCCAAAACCTACAAATGTCTAATCAATCCCAAAATCAAGAAAATTATTGACACATAATTTTTGAAGTCATTTAGCTTGCTTTAAGTAATACTTGGCTAAATATATTTACTACTTTTTGTAGCATAATCTCATAATAATTAACCTTTTGGCGAAAGTAAAATTCTCTTTTTAATTATTTCTGCCAATAAATATGCCTAACTAAAATTTGAAGTAATGAGCAGCTTCAAAAGTTGCCAAAAGTATTCAAATCTTTGACTGGAGAAAGGTTTAGCATTTCCCAAATCAGACTAAAGTTTTAGCTCTACTTAGTAAATAGGGTTGATCATGTTTATCGAATACCGAACATAGAAAATTTTTTCAAATTAAGGCTAGTAGTGTAAATGACATGAATTAAACTTGAGATCTACACGTACCATTTCTAACAATATTTTTCAAATAAATACACTTTCATTTCTAATTTTTGTGGATGGTATGGGCATGGAAAATGCAAGAAAAGAAGGTAGAAGTAGAGTTTGGTAAAGTGTGAAACGTTAACATACTAAATTTTAATATATTGCTTCTAAGTGAGGAAGTGAATGGGTCCAACATCTAACATCGTCAGGCTGTTAAAATTTTTATTTTTAAATAGAAAATTAGATGGTAGAGGCTCATTTGTCTTCTTGTTTGCAAATTTTATGTCAAATTGATATGTTTAGATTGAGTGGAGTCCTTGCAAGTACTTTCTTTTAATTACTCTTTGCAATTTCTAACTAAATTAATAATGCATCAACCACTTTTTAGTGCTTTACAGCTTACCATTTCTATTTCCAATTTGAGCATCAAAGGATCTAAAATTATCATATTATAATGAGTTATATGTTTTGATATAAATAACATAATATTCTTAACTAAGTAATAAATTTGATAGGAAAAAAATTAAATATTTTTTCAAATCCTATTTTTTCTTTTCTGATATAATATACTAATTTTCTCTTAAATTTAAAAACTAAAATTTAGAGCATAATTAAAATAATATGTATACGGAGATAGAATGCTTAGATACAAAGATAATGAATGGTTAAGGAATGGTTTTCATGTGATGTATGAACATATTTATTATTTGTTTGAAAGCAAAGATTAAACAAACGGTGGGTAAGTAACTACTCATCCCTTTATTTTTATCCATTTAATTACTAATTAATTGACAACTTATCAACCTCAAATCATCCATTTTAAACACACTTACATTTCTCCTTTGCAACTAATTCACCTTCGAAGATAAAGATTAGTTACCAAATTATCCTAACTAGTTTCGAACAAGAGTCTAAATCACCTTACAATTCTTTGGATAATAAACTAACTCTTTATTATAAATCATTACCCATATAACTAAATAAATCACCTCCTCATTAATCTTTAAACATGCTGTTTATGTTGTTTTCCGTTCAAATGTTAAATCGATTGATTGATTCATTTATTCTGATTTCAGTTCAACCTAAATGTTAAAGATTAAATTATAATTGAAATAACAGATTGGTTTAATTTTGTTTGAATTTTAGGACTAGGAAGCAAATAACACATATTTTATATGTAATTACATCTACTTTCTAATATTAACAAAATACATATATTTTTTAAATAATTCAATTATGCCCTTAATAATAAATAATAAAAATTTATATTAAATAATAATAAAATATAATTCCAAAAAAAAGAGTATTTTTCTCCCACATTCATTCTTTAAAAAAATTTGAAAATTCTTATCCTACACAAAATCTTCATTCGAAAAAATTTAAAAAAAATTGCAACAACCATTTATACAAGTTATATAAATCAATATATATATGATTTTTATTACAGTTTATATATACTGACACATGATCTTTGCTGCAGTATATATGATTTATATATACTGATATAAGTTAACTAAAAACTAGTATATATGAATCATATATACTGTAATATTGATCATATATATTAGTATATATAAATCAAATATACTAATATATATATTGTTATATAACTATAATAAATGCAAGCAGTGAATATAATTTATATATAGTAGTATATAATTCTTATATAACTCATGTATAGTGCTATATAAAATTCATATGTACTATAATAAATTTTGGTATATATACGTCATATATACTGCAAATAAATATCATATACATACATATACTGCAATAAACACAAACAGTAAATATAACTCATATATAATGATATATATAATTCATATTTACTACAACAAATTCTAATATATACATACGTCTTATATACTGCTATATATACTTTTTCTCAATCCTCTAGGACTAGTGAATATAAAACATGACTTTCGATCAACGATCCATTAAAATCATAAAAATCAGTCGTCGGTCAGGTAAAAAAAATAAAGAAGAAGAAGAAGTCCAGCATCCGATTGGAAGAAGAAGACAAAGAAAAGAAGTAGTAACATCTGATCGGAAGAAGAAGATGAAGAAGAGGAGGAGGTTACGTGAAATAGAGAGAAAAATTTAAAGATAAATTTCGAAAATATATAGGAGTGATTAGCTTGAAAGTGGATATGAATTTAGGCTTCTAACGGAAAATCTAAATTTATTTTAATGAATTCAAATTTATATAATTAAAAATAAAATAAATAATTTAGTCATGTACAAATAAAATGTGATATTTCATTAATTTTTTAAATTTATATCATTTTATTTTTAAAAAGTGAAAATAAGTGGTATATACTAGTATTTTTCTTGAATTTTTAGCTAAAAATAATTATGAAAAGTCTTTATAGAAAATCACCAACATTTGATTTTCTTACTTTATTTTAGCATCCACAACCCGTGGAAATAAACTTGAACAGCTCAGCTCTTCAAAGATCCACAGGGCGTGGCAGCTTTTACGCATACATGCTCCTATAGTGCAGGAATCATGAAATTTACTTCACAAATTTTCCAATCACTAAATTACCTATAAAAAATATTAAAACAATAAAATGACATGAAAATACATAAATACAAAAACAAAAATAAAATTCAGAACATGTATATGTCCAATGCAGATCCCAAATCCACTATAAAAGCTGTAATTTTAATAGTAAAATAATAGTTAATATTATTATGTGGGAAAAGGAATAGAGAGAGGGTACGGGCATAATGGTACTACAGTACAAGGCAACAATTACAAACTTACGTCTACATGTTACAAATATATATAGATGTGACCACTTTTTTGTATATGTGAAATGCATGTAATGCCTTAGATATACAACAATTATGTGTAAATTAGGGATAATTATTAATTTTTTATTATATATATATATATATATATATATATATATATATATATATATATATATTATTAATTAATTCACACATGCTAACACGCAATACTCTTACTTCTTTCAAACACTTTTTTCTTATTTGCAATAATCTTAATATTTTTAGTTTGAAAAATAATTCATTCAAAAATTTTTAATTTATCATTATTATAAATTTAAAAGAGATATATAAGATATAAAATGCGTCCTATAAATCATAGATATAAGAAATTTGTCATTGTGTTGATTGTTGGGAAATGGGTAGATTAAACTATTTTATTATTAATTTAATAATATATTACTAAGATATATAATTATAAAAATTTTCTCTTCAAAAATATAATTATAAAAATTAAAATCTTGTAGTATTAATAATAAAAGTTACTTCTAATTATTTGATAACTTAACATTAAAATAGAAAATATTATTTTTAAAATTTACAAACTTATAACTATATTAAATAATTATATTTAATAATTATTAAACGGATCATAATTATTGAAAATTACATCTACTAATAGTTTATAATTTTTTTTTTTTACAAATAATATGAAACATTAAAATATTTTAACATAGAAATAATAAATGTATATGAAACTAATTATTATTAGTTAAAAGAAAATGAAATATTTAGATAGAAGTATTGGTATAGGATTGACACAATTAAATCGACATTTGTACTAAATAACACAAATTAAAAATATAGTGTTGGCATCACAATTCTACTAATAATGTAATTTAAAATTGTCTCATACATTAACCATAAAATTGGGGAATTATGTTAACCACAATTTTGTCAACCAAGCCATTTTTCTTCTAAGTCGTGCCTGACTTGATCAATTAGGCCCCCGTTTCTGTCTGCATTGTTCAGATTGGCCACATCTTGGGAGCCTACAACTTGAGGAAATTGGCAAAAGTTTGTGCTCTCTTTTTACTATCGGACGATTACCAGTGTTCAATGGAGTCATCCTGTGATTGATTTCCGATCTCAAGTAGTAAAATAACAGATCAAGTGATTGAAAAATAAATAGATCGAGACCTCTTATATAATTTATTTTTCTATCAGTAAAAACAACCCATCACTATGTAATACTGCTTCTGCTTCCTATGAAAGTGTGCCAAATTCATTAAAGAATCATATTGTAAAGAGTACAGGACACAGAAAACTGAAATATCTATGGCAATAAATACATCTCTCAAATAATCAATCAAGTGCATTACCTCAAACTGACAACACTTGAACAACATAACTAAAGATTGATTTGTGTGCCAAAAAAATTCGACCAACAACAAATTAAAAGATATTTAAATCCATTTCTGCCATTTCTTTGTAGAACAAGTCTTTTGCACAAGAGCAAAGTTATATAAGAGATGAACTAAATAATACTCAGATCAATGGCAGAAGAAGATATCTATACAAAAGATGGAACTGTTGATTTTCATGGCAACCCTGCAAATAAGAAGAAAACAGGAACATGGAAAGCTTGTCCTAGTATTCTTGGTGAATATACATTTAAGAAATCAATTAAAATTATGTTCATTATATTGTTTATTGTATATAAACTTAATTAACAACATTTCTAATTCTTTTATAATGCAGGAAACGAATGTTGTGAAAGATTAGCATATTATGGGATAAACACAAATTTAGTAAATTATCTGAAATTTCAATTAAACCAAAGCAGTGTTGTGGCAATTAATAATGTCACAAATTGGTCAGGAACATGCTATGTCATGCCTTTGCTTGGTGCTTTTCTTGCTGATGCCTATTTGGGAAGATTTTGGACAATTGCTAGTTTCTCCATAATCTATGTTCTTGTCTGTTCCTTAAAACCCACAAATTTATTTCTTTCAATTTGTCTTAATTTCTTGTTTTTTTAGTAAGATTTTGAATTTATATTGCAGGGTATGACACTGTTAACATTATCAGCATCTGTGAAAGGACTAAAACCATATTGCAATCACAATAATGTTTGTCACACAACAGGAAAACAATCTTCAGTATTCTTTTTAGGATTATACCTTATAGCATTAGGGACAGGAGGGATTAAACCCTGTGTATCGTCTTTCGGTGCAGATCAGTTTGATGATTCCGATGAAAAAGAGAAGAAACAGAAGGGTTCTTTCTTTAATTGGTTTTATTTTTCAATTAATATTGGAGCTCTAATTGCTTCCTCAGTTCTTGTTTGGATACAAACAAATGTAGGGTGGGGTTGGGGTTTTGGCATCCCAGCTGTGGCTATGGCTATTGCTGTTATGAGTTTCTTTTCAGGTACTAAGTTTTATAGAAACCTGAAACCTGGAGGGAGTCCTTTGACGCGTATATGCCAAGTGATCGTTGCTTCTTTGAGGAAATTTAAAGTGCAAGTTCCTGATGATGAATCTATTTTGTTTGAGACTTCGGACGAGGAATCTGCTGTCAGAGGAAGCAGGAAGATTCACCACACAAAACAACTCAGGTATAAACATGTGCAATTAGTCAAGTTTAAGGTTGGGTTCGGTACCATCTTTTCACATAGTAGCTACTTTAAGAATTGTTCTTATAAAATAGGCCTTTTTAGAATGCGTTAAAATTTAATGGGATATTTATGTCAAAACCCCCTAAATAGTATTCAAATAGGTAATTTTGCCGAATACACTTAAAATCAAACAATTGAAATGGGATCATATAGTATAGTTTTCTTTTTCTTTCTAGCTTCTTTGACAAGGCAGCAGTGGAAACAGAATCAGACAGAGTAAAAGGCACAGTAAACCCATGGAGACTATGCACAGTAACACAAGTAGAAGAGCTAAAATCCGTAATCAAATTACTTCCAATATGGGCAACAGGCATAATTTTCTCTGCAGTATACACGCAAATGGGAACACTATTTGTTCTCCAAGGCAACACCATGAATTTACAAATCACACCCTCGTTCCAAATTCCTTCAGCATCTCTCTCCCTCTTTGACACCATAAGTGTAATCTTCTGGGTTCCAATTTACGACCGCATAATCGTACCAATTGCAAGAAAATTCACAGGACACAAAAATGGGTTCACACAACTTCAAAGGATAGCAATTGGACTGATAATATCAATCCTGGCAATGGCAATAGCAGGAGCATCAGAAACTGCGAGGCTCGAACAAGTTCGAAAAAATAACTATTACAAGCTAAAGCATATTCCAATGTCTGTATTTTGGCAAGTTCCTCAGTATTTCATAATTGGTTGTGCTGAAGTTTTTACATTCATTGGGCAATTGGAGTTTTTTTATGAACAAGCTCCTGATGCTATGAGAAGCCTTTGCTCTGCCTTGTCACTTACTACTGCTGCTCTTGGGAATTATTTGAGTACTTTTTTGGTAAATGCTGTGACAGATTTCAGTACAAGAAATGGTGGAAATGGTTGGATTCCTGATAATTTGAATTACGGTCATCTTAATTATTTTTTTTGGCTTTTGGGTGGATTAAGTTTCATTAATTTTGGGATTTATCTTTTGGTTGCTAGATCTTATACTTACAAGAAAACTATTGGGGTACCTGACCATTGATTACAGTGAGGTTGCCATTGTTTTAATTTTTTAGTGAAATAAATATTTATTTCATTACTTCTTTTGATTTTATTTTCTTTCTATATTTATATAATTAAGTCATAAACTATGTCAAACTTAAAGTAGTAATATTTATTTATTATATTCTAACTATAATTGATCTGTTACGTATATTCAATTCTAAATATATTAATTAATTTTTTTTTTAGAAAATATTGATAAATTTGAAAGAAATTAAATAAATTATTTTGTAATATAATTTTAAAAATCAAATATCAATCATCTACATAATATAAACTTATTTATCAATTAAGTCAATGACACACTTGATTATCTGCTGAAGTAGACTAAATTAATTGATTATATATTATTCAGTTCCCTCTTCCAAAAAAAAAAAAAAAAAAGTTATTCAGTTCAAATGTCAATATACTGATTATTCTTTTGTTAATTGCGGAAATTAATTATGTCTACAACTATATATTCTTTGTCATATTATATCATCAAGTTGTTGAACTTAAAGAAACCCAAGATTCGTACTCTAATATTATATTCTTGAATTAAGGGAAATGGAATGATGAAAATAATTAACTATAATATCCAGAATTATATATAGATGATATGATTGTTCAGCCACAATAGATTAAACTATTTCATCATTAATTAAGGAATATTTGGTTTGAGGACATAATTATGAATTAGTGGATTGAGTCCTAACAAAAAGTGAAACCATTTATAGTTTTATAATCTTCAATTTTTGAGAATTTTCTGTTTAGGTCCCTAATTATTACATTAATTTTTTTTAACGCTCAATTGTTTAAAATATAATAAAAGATTTTTAAATTTTGGGATGTTCAATCATTTTGTTGGAACCAATTTCCGTTAGTAGCAAAAATTAACCGAAATCATCAAACGGAATTAAACCACACACTTTACGTTGTTGAACCCAATTTACAACACAATTCGCAGTTTATAAAATATGTCAATTGTGATTCATGATTTTGGGTATAAAAATTCGAACTGAACAGAAAATTGTGATTCATGATTTTGGGTATAAAAATTCGAACTGAACAGAAAACCGTATTCAATTTATAATATCTCATTTTTATATTTTTTTCATTGCTTTTTCCTAATGAAATAGTCAATTTTTAGTTAAAAAAAATTAAAATTGAAAAGAAAATCTAAATATTGAATGATAAATTTTTAGTGATAAATAGTATGATGAATTAAAGTTTGAAAAATTTATAAATTTTGTTTTGTTAGAATTATGAAAATATGAAATACATTTTTAGGTTCTAATTTATCTAAATTGAAAGAATTATTAGAAAATTTCCTATTTTTCATTGTTTGCATTCTAAAATTTCACATATTTAATCTTTCGGTTTAAGCCGTAAACTCACCCGGAATTCACCTTAATATTATTGTGCAGTTTGTGCCAAAAGACTGTGGTGCAGTTTGCTTATCTGGAAGTTACAGTTCCATATAGATTTTTGCATGGATTCACCGAACTATAGTTTATTCACCCCTGCTAATGGTTAACTGAGAAAAGTTGGCATTCTATATAAGAAAATTACATTTAGATCCTTACTTTTATGTTAACTTGCTCTCAGATCATTTCGAAAATATAAAAAATCTCCGTCTATACTCTCAATAAATAATTATTTTTAATTTACAATTTTGGTACATTATAATATATTATACAATATGAGTTCTTGTATTTATAATATATTTATAATTTCTTGTATTTTGTATTAATTTAATTAAAAACGTGATTTTCATCTAAAAGTCTAAGAATATTTCGTTATTTTACACTAAATATCCTTAAACTTTTAGAGGAATAATATTTAAAATAACAGAAAATTACTAAAATTTTGGATGAAATGACTTTTTAATTAAATAGAGATAAAATACAGTGACTTATAAATTATATTTATAAAATATATGTAAGGAATACTAATATTATACGAAATTTAGAGACTAAATAATTTTTTTGATTATATAATTTATGTATAATATTTTTTTATTACATTATTTATTTATAAAAAAAGAAAGTTCAATATTTTGAACTATTAATTTGATAAATTTTATAATGAAATTATAAATTTTGAAAAAAATATTTTAGTATAAATAAATTGAAGTTAGTATAAACTATTAATAGTTATTATGAAAATATGAATTATAGTTACTAAAATAAAGAATTAAATTTTTATAATATTAATTGGATGGGGTAATTACTTTTGGGTCCTTAAGGTTTGGCGCAACGAACTCATAGGTCCCTCTATTTTGGAAATTATATCATCGGGTCCCTAACTTTTGAAATATTATACTCTCAGGTCCTTCCATCCAATTCTGCCGTTAGTCAACGAAAAAGTCAACGTTTTTTTTCAAAATGACCAAATTATCCTTTGGTTTATTTGAATCGAACCTGTGGGTCACACTCACTATAAAAATAAAAAGATGACTTTAGTAAGATTTGAATCCTTGACCTTAAGATATAAAGCAGCATGTTAACCAACTACACCAAACCGCTTTAGTGTCTTATTTTGACGTGAACATATTTTATTGTAAAAGCACAACCATTCACATTTTGTCACTATAGCAATTATTTATTACTTCAATTAATATTTTATTAAATAATTACATATTTATATTTTAATCATCCTACACAAGTCTAAAAATTAGAAGGGAAAATTTAACTTTTCCGAAAAATTAAAAAGAGTTTACAAAAAAT
>CANUEY010469800.1:0-14944 GCA_948099555.1 Croton setiger | reverse complement strand
AACACTTCAATTCACATCATATACAACCTAAAAACATATTAAAACAATTGAATGGAAGAACTTACCAAGATTTTCCTTGATTTTCCTTTATTTCCTTCCTTTTCTCCTTTCTTTCCCTTTCTCACTTTGTTTTTCTTTTTTTCTCTAACCAAAACCAGCACTAACTCTACTCCCACCTCTTCATCCTAAGCTCTAAATGTGCCAGCAACTAAATCCAGCCAGCAGCTGCTTGTGTATAAACATTCTACACAAAATTTTCCTTTAAGCTTACTTAACCATTAAGTAAATGCATATATTTACCTTTATTTACTTCATCAATTTTCAATTCTCTTTAATTCCAGCCCCCAAATCACTCCAGCACCAGCTTAAAAATTGTTTATGGTGTCAAAATAAATAGTATAACACGTGTATGAAATTTCGTAAAAATCGGAATCCGAAAATTTATCGCGGTTCGGTCGGTGCCCTAAACCAAGTCTGAAGCTCGACGATTTTTACGGAACTAAAACTGTACGACGTCGTTGTATAATTTTGGTCCCAAAACTCTTTAAATCATGTATGGAAACTTAGAAAATCATATCAAAATCATTTGACTCATATTTGACGCGATTTCGGCGTTTTCCGATCACGCAGGTTCCAAAACCTTACTTAGCTCCGTTTGTGTCTTCCAACGGCAAATGAGCCTATAACATACCTTGAATTCTCATTCAAATCACATTTTATCATATTCAAAGCATATCCAAATCATTTACTTTAAAATATTGCGTTTTCGATATTTTTCGATCACGCGAGCCAAAAACCCTAATTGGCTCCGTTTGTCTTTCGACGATAAACGAACTTAAAACCACTTTTTTTTTTATCATTTTTAACTCATTTATAATCATTTCCAAAATCATAGATTTCATGTAAATGCCATATATCATGTCATAATCTGATGCATTTAAATAAAAATGCATAAAATGCATGTGATGACATCAAAAAGGACGTATGACTCTAGTCGGGGGTGTCACATGTAATGCCTTTAACACCCAATATAGCTACAACATTAAGGTGGATGTGACCCGAAGAGAGCTAGAAACTACCAAAAAAAAGAGCAATGAACCTTTTTCCTCATTCCTTACGAGATGGAGGGCAAAGGCTGCCCAAATGATTAACCGATCTTCAGAACAAGAACAGGTCGATATAATCATCAAAAACCTACTCCCAGTCTATCAATCCCAACTTCAAACACAATACCTACCTAACTTTCAATCACTCATTGCTACTGCCACTAAGGTAGAAGACCTTATCAAGTTGGGTCAACTCAAAGATGACTCAACCAGATACAAGAAACAAAACCCTACTGGACCAAATAAAGTGAATGAAGTTGCCAGTATTACCTCTACCAATCCTTTAAACCTGAGTAACAATCAGCCAAAAAGGAACTATACTGATCTCGGAATGCCAATCACTTTACTATTCCGAGAGGCAGTAAAGGCCGGATACCTCAAACAATTGGAGGCAAGACCACCACCCAACCCATTACCCCTCAGCTACAAAATCAATGAATATTGTGAGTTTCACCAAGGAAATTGGCACAAGAAAGAAGCCCGTTGGACCCTAAAAAAATGAATCCAAGACTTGGCAGACAATGGATCAATCATACCCAAATCTAAACCCAACATCAATACAAACCCTTTACCTAACCATGAGATAAATGCCATAACCATTCAAGAGGAACTGTTTGATCCTTTCAAGCTTTTTCTAGAAATGAATAACATCTGTGTCTTGGATCTAAATGATCTTTCTGAAGAATTTGATGCCATAACCCAGAGTGAAGGCAATACGAACCCATTATTCTAGATAACCAAGGGGAGGAACCCCTGAACCAAAAAAAGACCTAGTATTAACCCATCTCAAGAAAACCCAAGCTAAAGTATCCATATGGAAACTTTTAGCTTCATCTTTCCCTCATCGCCAAGCTCTTTGCAAGGCATTAAGCCAACTCCAAACTTCGGTTGAAGTAAGCCCAAAAACACTTGTGACTACTTTAATCCAAGCCTCAAAACATTGGGTTCTCAGATGAAGACCTGCCAGAAAATAAGGGTAATCAAAATGAAGCCCTATTCATCACGGTCCAAACAAGAGACAAAACTGTCCCCATGGTGCTCGTTGACAATGGGTCAGCCTTAAACGTATGCCCTTTGAGAGTAGCAAACTATTTAGGTCTGGAGGTTTCAAATTTTACACCTTCTGATCAAATAGTAAAGGCATATGATAACACCTGGAGAGAAATTTTAGGGGTTGTCACTCTATCTATCACCATTAGGCCATCCAAAATGGAAATCCTTTTCCAGATCATTGATGTCCCTACTAGCTTCAATCTCCTCCTTGGAAGGCCTTGGATACACCAAGCCAGGGTGTACCCTCCTCCCTACACCAAAAGGTTAAGTTCCTTTACATAGATAACATTATTACCATCCAAGGGGATAATTACAGTCCACTTAGAAGCACTAAGGATCAGTCTCTCCCTGAGGTTAATCCTGAAAATTCAAGCATAACCCATTCTAGATTCAATCATAACCCATTTTAGTATGACACCATCCAATGCATAGAAGGCGGGGTGTCAAGTCCTTATGTTCTCTTTGACTTTGGGGCATTATAATCAATTGCATAGTAAGATTGATGCTAAAAATGTCCTACCTCCCTGGGATGAATATGGCTAAGTCTGGGAAAACATATCCTTCAGTGCCTGCCTAGGAAAGTCCGGTTGCTAATGGTACCTTCGATTTGGGATATGAGCCAACAAAAGAAGACCTAATGGAAGTGGACATTAAACCTGAAAAAACCCCTGGTTCACGTAAAAGGGACATCATAATGCGTCCTTACTTTAGAACCCTCAATGGCTATTTTGTCAAGCCAGGAACAACAATCCTTTATTGTGGTTTCCAAGAACCTTTTTACTGCCCTAAAGCCCAAAAATACTACCGGGAATGGAACTTTTTGCTGATGTGCTTAAAGAAGAATCCAAAGATCCACTAGTCCAACATATGCAACCTAGTCTCTTTGATGAAGTTGCGGTGATCACAAACTCTAAATGACTTCTGAATCCAGTCTATTTGATCAAGTCAGCTCAAGAACCTTTGGCCAATTGGTATACTGAGAAGGAACAATCTATTGTCCAACCTAGTGTCAACCCAAGTCCAGAGTCTCCCCTTATGCAACTTGAGTTAAAACTTAGTCTTCTGAGTCTTCCAATCCAAGTCTCGAGTCTGATGTAACTATTGAGGATAATTTCCTCCCTTTCAATAATAATACTCAAATTTTTTATTACCTTGTTTGTCAATCTTCCCAAGTACATTCTAGCAAAAAAAATAAAGAAAAAATGGAAATAAAAGAAATAAAAGAACAAATAATAATTGGCAAAGAAAATGAATTTATATACATTGCATGTGATTGTACATAAAAAAATCAAATTGCTGGTGTTGGCTCTTAATTTTTGTCCCAAAAAGTACTAATGATGATAAAAATGCCTAAAGCTCGACGAGATCTCCAGAGTTCCAAACAGCTCAGCTCTTTTATGCTCTCCAGATATTCTTGTTCAAATCCAATTTAAAAATCCCTTTCCTTCAAAAAAATGTATATGTGAGTCTTTTTGTTTTTAATTTATGATTTTAAAAGAAATTAAAAAAAAAAGAAAAGAAAGAGAGAAATAATAATTTTAATTTAATTATCCCTTTTGTTGAATTTTTAATTTTAATTTTTGTTTTGCTTTTAATTTTAAAAATATGATTTAAAATAATATTTAAAGAGAGTTTTAATTTTAGTTTTTAAATAAAAAATAAAATGAATGAAGAAGAGGGAGAAATTTGGAGAAAATAAGAAGAATGATGGAATCAAAGAAGAATGAAAGAAGATAGGAAGAATTGAAAGCAGGAAGGGCATAATTGAAAGAGGGAGAAAAGTTGATGGGGTGAAAAGAGATTTCTGGAAACAGGAGGGGTGGAAAATAGAAAGGGGAAAATGGGTCGAATCGAACCAGAATGGGTTCGATTCAAGATTAGGTTTGTGCTGGAACTCAAAAGTCAAAACGCTGTATTTTGAATTAAAATGGCGTCGTTTTGGTGGGCAGAAAAAAAAAACATAAAATTAAAACAAAACAGAAAAGGAAAAGAGGAATTAGGGATTTGAATTGAGATACAGTCGAGAGCCAAGAAACTGAGAGTGAAATTGAAATTGGAAACAGAAGAAAAGGAGTGGAATTAGACGAAGAAAGTGTGAGCAAAAGAGAAGAAGAGTGGGAGCAGAAAGAAGAAGCATCAAAATGGAAATTTGGCGTGTAACAATCCTTAACAGAAAAGGAAAAAGGAGAAGTTAGTTGGGTGGAGCGTAACCAACTGAATTGAGGTCGTACGAGCACTCCAGAGAGAAGATGAGGGACAGCTGGACAAATCAGGAGCGGGGAAGGAGTCTATAAGAAGCTGGAGGCCATTCCAATGAAGGGGGGATTCTGGAACAAAGAAAATGATTCTAGAATCAAGGGACATCCAGGAATTTCGAAAGAAATTTGCTAGAAATCCCAAGTTGAAAGTTCTTTTTTCTTTTTGAAATCACCTTCGATTCTTTAAGCTAACTTTGATTCTTATTTCAAAATCAATTTGAAATTGAGAATCGAAGGGATTTTGATTTTTGTTCTATTCTGTAAACACTGTTTCTGGAGAGCTGTAGAGGAATGATTGGATTTTGGATTCTGTAAGCAAGTTGGCATTAATCTGAGGTACTACTAATTTCAATTTTCCATTTCCATTTTAATTTTTACATATGAATGGTATCTGTTAGGAACCCGATTAGTTCCTGTGAAATTGCATCTGTTCATTGTTGATTTCAGTTCTGATTACTCCCTTTCTGTATGATTCTGGAATCTATGTTGCTTAAAAATCTTTAGAATAGCTGGACTTGTATTGTTGCTATATGCACTGTTTCTACACTGCTTACAATTTCTGCTTCATGTTTTCTGATTCTTAGCTTTTCTACTGATTGCTGCGTTGAAGGTTGAACGTTCCCCTTGTTGCTTATGTTTGTTTTATTGTCCATGAAACATTTGTTGCTGGAAACATGAGTTAATTAATCTCTAGGAGTCAGCCCTTGTGTTGAATATTAAGTTCTTGTTAAATGCTCATTCTGTCATGAATCTGTTTAGTTGTTCCTTTGGTTCAAGAAATATGATTATGAATGTTGCTATTGTTGAGGTTAGCTGGTCAGATCTTTGCTTCTGTCATGTTTATTCTGTCTTCAAATCTGTGTTTCTTTTTGATGTTTATCATTTCATTATGTACTTCTAGTTAACATGAGCAATCATAGCCTTGATCATATGTAATTTGCTTTGGTCATTTTTTATTACCATCTTCAGCTTCTTAGGTTGGTGTGATTACCTTTGATCTTAAACAAGCCAAAACTGTCTCACCTTGCATGCTAGTCCAAAAATCCGCTTAGTCATATACTAAAGCTTATGGTTTATGCATCAATGCATTTAAACAAAAAGTGTTTCTGTTGCTGTGAGATCATCCAAGGCTGCCTCTATTGTTGATATTGTTCAGAGCTGTTGACATTACATGTTCATAGTCATATTTATGTTGTTATGCCATTTTAGGTCCAGTTGCTTTAGTTTCAAATTTCTCCTGCATTTAAATCTATTCTTAACTCATACAAACATGCCATAGTCCATGATTACAGTCTCATTTCATGTTCTTCATCCCAAAAGTCCAGAATAACTATGCATGCATGTGCCTGTTGTGGCTGTGTTGAACATAAATAGATTGTTTGATGAATATCCAACTTGCTGAGTGAAATAGTATGATGTATAAACAGTATGCATTCTTAGAATTATGGAAAAATCTTAATTGATTAGAGAATTGCATGTTAGAAATAGAAAGGGGAAAAAATAGAAGCTGTTTGATTTGTTCTTGGATGATAAACATGCATAATAGGGACTGTTTTGAGAGTCATTATATGTAAGGGGAAGAATTGTAATTATTCTAAAATTAGGGTGCTAAATTGTAATGTTGCTTTATTTGTCTTTTCAATGTTGTTATGCATGTTTGATTGTTTGTTTATTTGATTTGGCATGTTTTATGGTTTGAATGATTAATTTTTACAATTGAGGACTAATTTGCAATTTTTCATATTTTGGAGGACCAATTTGTAATTATCCATTATTTTGCTTTGATTTGCTTATTTTTGAGATTTGGGTTTAATTTGGGAATTAATGGGTAAAATGTAAATGTATAGGTATCGTTTTGTAATTATTTTCTCCGAAATCGTAGAAAGAATAATTACTTTTAGGGTTTTATTTTTCCACAATTTACTTTTATGTAATTTATTGCTTTCTTACATGTGTTTGTGCGCGAACATTATTAATTACTGCTTAGGAACATCGTTTAGTTGCTTTTCAGAAAAAAAAAATAAAACTTGACTTAAAACTTGGCAAACAGTTTTTGGTTTGAGAGGCCGGTAAATCCGGGCGTTAGTCGAAATGAAATTTCGGCTAACGTATCCTCTTACTTAGCATTTTTCTGGTTCAGACTAGCTTTATCCAAACAAAAACGGAGTCAACTTTTCATAAATTAAAATTTGATCTTTCTTAAATAAAACCGGATCCCGACGGGTGGCGACTCAAAAATATGTATTTTAAGACCGACTGGTTCAGCATCGATCCAAAAATGTTTTGTCATTTTCACTTTAACTTTTTATCTTTTTGGTTTCAACAAAAACCGGAAAGTCTAGAATTGGGAAAGTCCGTCATCAGCTAGGTGCCTCAAGAAGTTTGCTCACTGTTTCATGTGGAAGCCGAGCAACGTCACGGGGTTAGACACAGCCATTGCAGTACCCAAGAGACCAACTTTCCTGGGGGCAAAGCCGGTTAAATTGAAGTTGAGAAGAATGAAGCCAGAATGGTCTTTAAAAATCAAGAAAGAAATAACCAAGCAGCTAGATAATAAGTTCATAGAGCCCATTGCTCAAACTACTTGGTTAGCCAACATTGTGCCAATTCCAAAGAAGGATGGTAAAGTGAGGATGTGCGTGGATTACCGAAACCTAAACAAAGTCTGTCCTAAGGATGACTTTCTTTTACCACATATTGACCTACTCGTTGACCGGATGGCCGGACATAAAATAGTCTCCTTGACTGATCTTGCTGTAGAGTACAACCAGATAATGATGTATCCTTCGGACAAAGAGAAAACAGCCTAATGACGGACTTTCCGGTTTTTTATGAAACCGAAAAGATAAAAATTAAATTTTAAAGTGACAAAACATTTTGGATCGGTGTCGAACTAATCGGTCTTAAAAATTGATTTTTGAGTCGCCACCTGTCGGGATCTGGTTTTATTTAAGAAAAACCAAATTTTAATTTATGAAAAGATGACTCCGTTTTTATTTGGATAAAGGTAGTCTGAACCAAAAGATGCTGGGTAAGAGGGTTGGGTACGTTAGCCGAAATTTTATTTTGACTAACGCCTGGATTTACTGGCCTCTCAAACCAAAAACCGTTTTCCAAATTTTAAGTCAAGTTTGATTATTTTTTAAAAGTAACTAGCGATGTTCCTACTAATGATTAAAATCGTTTCCGCATAAACACACGTAAGAAAGCAGTAAATTGCGGAAAAGTAAATTGCGGAAAATAAAATCCCAAAACTAATTATTCTTTCTCCGATTTCGGAGAAAATAATTACAAAACGAAACCTATAAATTTACATTCTACCCAATTATTCCCTAATTAAAACTCACACCCCAAAACAAGTAAATTGAGATAAATATGGAAAATTACAAAATGATCCTTCAAAATATGAAAAATTGCAAATAAGTCTCTAATTTTATAATTTATCAAATCAAGCCATAAAACATGCCAAAAACAAGCTAAATCAACTAAACATGCAAAAACAACATTTAAAAATAAATCATGCAAAATTTACACTTTAGTACCCCAATCTTTCAAAAATATCAATTCTACCCCAATTTCTCAATTCAACCTCATATCTAGTTTTTTTATGACAGTTTGTCCTAAAGAGGTCCAATTTGCAAGTCATGAACAAAATTCCATAAATGGTTCACAAATTTTGTTAAATTACAGATTAGCCCCTTTATCATGCCAAAAGTTGCACAATTAATTTATTCATTCTGTTTCAGCCTTAAAACAATCTTCTGTCATGCTTAATCTGTTCTGAAGCAGTATATCAACATGCAATGGTCTTCATCATACAAGCATACTTCTTATGGCATTAAAATGACAAATTAATCATAAAAAAATCAGACCATCTAAAACCACTTTACAAACATTCCTCATCCCCCAAAATAGCAAACATCATATTCTCCATACTAGCACAACAATCTCTAAACATGTTGTCAAGCAGAAATGATTTTAGATAGAAGCATATAGGGCAATTAAGAACTGAAACTAAAGAAAATGAACATATTAATCAACATGCAAGTCAATTCATAAGCAGTAGAACAGCAATCTTGACACCATGCATAATCATTTATACGGGCAGAGATCCAAACCAATGCAAGGAGCAAACTGGTATGCAAAGGCAGTTTATTGAATCTTAAGCAGAAAGATCAGTTGCTGATTTTATAACCAAGAAGGCAATGGATGATGAACTGAAATGAGTCCGAATCTACCACAATATCTCTTACATTATAAATATTATAATCATTTTCAACTCAATGCAATGACACCAAAATCAACAGTATTAATAAAAGGTATGGAATGCAACCAAATGGCCATGAAAATATATGTGAATTGACCCTAGTGCTAAAAGCAAGCAACATCCAAATGGTTAACAGGAGTACAGGTTCATTTATCAACATTCAAAACCAATAATATTACTGGAACAGAAACTCAGATTAGTAGAAACAATTTGAAGACATGAACATACCACTCTATTTGCTTTCTATTGGCCAACAAAATAAAATTTAATTGACAATAATCAATTATGCAAAGGATAGTTTCAAATCCAGCATCTTAACAAAATTCCAGGAAAATAAACAAATTTGCTTTCTCCAAACGATAAACAGATTGACTACATCATTCAAAAACAGTATGCTGAGAGTGACATTCAATAACATTTCAGTTTCATTAAGAAGAAACCTAACAACAACATCTAATCATTTTCATTCTATTGATTCCAGAATCAAAATAACCATAGCAGAAGTGAATGAAGGTCATAAACTAAGAATTAAAATGAAACAAGCAGATTAGCATCAATAAATGTCACAGTGATGAATGTGAGACAAAGTCCATATCCAGAAATCATCGTTTCATCATTAATCTAAAAAGGCAAAATAGCCATAAAGAGAAGATTCTATTCTGAGAACCAGAAACTATTCAATCTTCAACATTTCATCATGACATCATCATCAATAGTAATACCACAAATCAAGAAATAACCAAGATCTCAACATACTAAAACTCATAAAAAAGCATAAAGTAATAAACATTAAAAGAAAACAGAAAGTATTGAAATCATCAGTCTGGTTCCCAGATTGTTCCCTTCATTCTTAAACGAAGGTTGAATAAGAGAAAAATGATTATAGGTACCTCAGAATAATTGCTTGCCAATTACAGAGAAACGCTAGTTTCTAGTTTACAGCTTGAAGTTTTCTTTTCCAGAAAACAAGACTCACAATCCAGAAAAATCAATCCCCTCGACTCTCCAGTTTGATTTCAAATTATAAAAGAGAATTCCAATTTTTTTTTTATTAGAAAATGAAAACTAGAAAGTTAAAAACCCAAAAACAAACTTAAGGTTTCCAGTAGAAAGAACTTACTGGACTCCCTCTTAATTCCAGAATTTTCTCTTCGTTCCCGAATCCCTCAATTCTCTCGAACGCTCCTCCTTCCATCCAAAATGGACTCTGCCTTTTATAGGCTGCACCCTTCGTTCCTCCTCTCGTTCGTACGACGCTCTCTTTCGCGTCTCCAGCTTTACCCTTTTCCTCCTTTTTCCTTCGCCTCGTCTGTGCCTTCCACTTAACCATTCTGTTACAGTTTGTTACATGTGAAATCTCTGCTTCGGTGCTTCAATTTTCTACATCAACTCTCCCTCTCTCTAGTTCTCTTCTTCATCTCTACTGTTCGATCCTCTCTCCTCTCTTTCGATTTCAATTTTGTTCTTCGCTCTGCAATTCCTAATTCCCTTTCTATTTTGGTTTCAATTTTTTTTTATTCTACCCAAACCAAAACGACGCCGTTTTAATTCAAAAAACAACGTTTTGACTTCTGATTTCCAGCGCAGACCTAATCTTGAATCGAACCCATTCCGATTCGATTTGACCGATTTTCCCGTTTCTGTTTTCCACCCCTCCTGTTTCCAGAAATCTCTTTTCACCCCATCAACTTTTCTCCCTCTTTCAATTATGCCCTTCCTGCTTTCAATTCTTCCTATCTTCTTTCATTCTTCTTCAATTCCATGTTTTTTCCCATTTTCTTTAAATTTCTTCCTCTTCTTCACTAATTTTATTTTTCTTTAAAAACTAAAATTAATACATAAATTGAAAATTATTTTTAAATCACATTGTGAATACTTGAATTTTGAGGCCCGAAAAATCATTTTCCGCAAACCGCGAACAATCACGCCGGTCTGGACATTTTCGTAAAACAGCACTGGAAGTATGCCTTCATGGTACTTGAAATGTCCAAGATTTTGCGAGGGTCACAGAAATGCCCTCGGAAGAGCAATCGAAGTCTCGAAACATCCCGAAAAGGCTCCTGAATGAAAAACGCGCGTGTTGTGGAGGAAAGGCAACCCTGGCCGCCCTCTGGAGGCGCCCTTGGCCGCTCTCCAAGGCAGCCCAGGCTGCCCTCTGGAGGCAGCCCAGGACGCCCTCCAAGGGCGCCCTTGGCCGCCCTCCAAGGCATCCCTGGCCACCCTTGACAGCAGCCCAGGCCGCCCTCTATTGACTTTTGGCCGAAAATCACCTATAAATACCCCCTAAACCCATCACTTTCCTCACACCTTGAGCTGTGTTGACAGCCGGTCTCTTCTCCCTTCTTGCCTACGTGATTCTTCATCTCAAAGGCAATTCTTTACTGCTTTCTGCATTGCATCTCTTTGATAACTTGCGTTTGCATACATTAATCACATAAAAATAAGTCCAAATCAAGCTGAAGCTAATGAGTGGACGTCAACTACCATAGGTACACTCCGAAACTCTTTCTGTTTGATTTAATTCTCTCATATTGCATCCTGCATCATGCATACATGACATTTACATCTCATGCATACACGTTTTGGCAAAATATGCCATTATAATTGCTTATTTTGGCCGCTGCGCCATCAAAATTAAGACTTTTGGCCGCAGCGCCGCTAAAATCACTTTTCGGCTATAATGCCTAAAACAAACACATTTTTGGTTGCCGCGCCACACCATAAATAACATTTTGCCCCAAGGCCTAACAAACCCCATTTCCCCAGTGGAAACACACAAAAACACATTTTTGGCCAATAGGTCTAAAAATCAATATTCCCTAGCGGAAATCCAATCAAAACACATTTTTGACCTCGGAAGTCATAAAACTCCATTTTCGGTCACTAGACCAACAACATCACAATTTTGACCACGGAAGTCATAAAACTCATTTTTTCAGCCACTAGGCCTAAAATTCACACTTTTCGACCACGGACGTCGATAAACTCCATTTTCGACCATGGACGTCGATAAACTCCATTTTCGACCACGGACGTCGATAATCTCCTATTCGGCCACAAGGCTTACATTTCGACCACGGACGTCGATAAACTCCCTTTTTGGCCCCTAGGCCTAAATTCACTTTCACACACTCATAGCATGCATACATCCCCCTTCATCGCCTTTAAATAGGCAAGTTTGAACTACATTGACATTGATCTCTCATTCAAAAGAGAGTATGTAGGCATATTTGAGATATAACCTCGAATAGCAGGTCTCCCCTCTCCTGATCATTTCGTCCAAATCATTATTCCTGCATAACATTTACTTAGGAGAAAAATCAATTGGTATGAATGCATGACATAACCTCCGAATCCACCTCGGGTTCGAAGAGTAGTGCATTTCATTCGTTGGGGCGATTAACCTAGAAATCGGTTAATTGCAAAACGGAGTCACTAAGGGGTTCTTTCTTAATTTTTCCCCTTCAACAAAATAAATTAAGTGGCGACTCTACACACACATTTCACTCCGAGTGAACATCCCCGGCCAACCGACTTCCCTTGCGGATCGGCCCGACGGCTCGAAAGGGCGCACCTCTGGTAAGGGTTCACACACATTTTCATTTTTTTTTAAATTGGAAATAAAATAAAAAAAATTAAAATTAAAATGCAACAAAATGACAATTAAATTGAAAATTAAAATTTCTTTTCTTTTCTTTACTTTTTTCTTTTTTTTTAATTTTAATTTTTTAAAATTAAAAATAAAAAGATTCAAATATATATTTTTTGAAGAAAAAGGAATTTTTGAATTGAGTTGAAAACATTAAAATATTCCAAAAGCAGGAAAGAACTTAAAATATTCTGAGAGTAGAAGAGAACTGAGTTGTTTTGGAACTTCTGGAGATCTCTTCGAGCTTTAGGCATTTTATCATCATCGGTACTTTTTGGGGCAACAATTAAACGTCAACAGTTTACCCCCACTTTGATATAATTTTTGTTTCACACAAATTTACCCGCACTTACCTGGGGGGGTCTAACTGATCTCTATTGAAAGTGACTTTCCTGCTTTATTCCTCTACATCTTGATGACGAATCCGCTATAGAACCCGAATTATGGTGTTTGATTGAATTTGTTAATAATGTCTTCTCTACTGTGCTCTTTCACATCTTGATTGACGAACCGGCACTACAGAACCTGAATTCTGGTACAGCGTTGAATTAATCAAAAGTTACTCTTCCACCTTGCTCTTTTCCATTCTGATGATGAATCCGGCACTACAGAACCCGAATCCTTTCTGATAAATCTCCTTAACTGATGAACTCGGCACTACAAAATCCGAATTCTTTCTGATGAATCTTCTTAATCGACGAACTTGGCACTACAAAACCTAAATCCTTTCTGATGATGAATTCAGCAATACGAAACCTGAATCCTTCCTAAATTTGACACTATTGAACCAAGATTTTGGTGCTTCCTCTTTTGAAGTGGCACCGAGGTCGTACCATCCCTAATTGGAAATGGCTCCTCCACAGAAAACGAATCCAGCACTACGAAACCTAAATCCTTTCAAATCTGACACTACAGAACTCAGATCTTGGTGCTTCTTCTGTTGAAGTTGCACCGAGGTCGTACCAACCCTAATTGGAAATGGCTCCTCCATAGCAAACGAATCCGGCGCTACGAAACCTGAATCCATTCCAAATCTGACACTACTAAACTCAGATCTTGGTGCCTCCTCTGTCGAAGTTGCATCGAGGTCGTACCATCCCTAATTGGAAATGGCTCCTCCACAGCAAACGAATCTGGCACTATGGAACCCGAATCCTTTCCAAATTTGACACTACTTGTAACACCTCTTACTATATTCCTATGTCATAAAACAGGCCTTTTTTTTAACATACGTCAGATGACGTTACTTTCATTTTAGACTTTCAACCATATATTTATATATATACATACCAATCACATTTTTAGTATATCATCATACAAACATCTTTTCTCATAAACCTATTAAGGTTAATTTGGCCATTCATAGCACTATAAACATTTATAGGCATAACATACATTTTTCCATATATCAATATATGGATGTAACATTAGTTAATCCAAAAGCTATAAACATAGCATTATTTATTTACATGCCAAAAACTGCACAAAATTATGCTTAGAAACCAAAGCATAAACACACTATATGCAACATATACAATATGGACTGTGAGAGGAGAGAGGCCTAGATTCCTGCTGGACCGACCTGTGCATAGGCGAGTGAAGCCTCAGTACCTCACTCTGACTGCAGACCTGAAACATATATTGCGATTTTGATGAGTCGCATACTCAGTAAATGTAAACCACATTTAAACAATAATAACATAAAGGCAATAATATCATATAAAGCCATAACATTAATTTATAACCATAAAACCTGTTTTATCGTCAAAGCATCTTTGCCAAATTTCCATTTCCGTGAGATAACCATCTCTATTATATAACCACAACCATATTTCCACATAACAACTTTATCATATCAACATTTTCAACATATAAACATCTCCGTATGCATAAAGTGCTATATGTCATGTTTTTCCCTTTTATTAAATGGTTGTGATTAACGACTCAGTGATTTGCCCCCGGGAATTTCACCTATCAAAACACGGGCTGGATCCAGCAGATGAGGGAGACCCGGAATGCCGTCGGTCATACCACTCAACAAAGCAATAGGAGGAAGACCGGAATTTAACCTTCGGCCAAACCTCTCTCTATAACAATATAAGGAAGACCGGAATTAACCTTCGGCCAAACCTCTCACTAGATCCGAAGATCATCACGGGATATAGAACCCACAGGTCTTTCTATATCAAGTAAGCCCGTAGGCATTATGGTAAAAACCCGTAGGTTTTACCAGGTGAAATTGCATACACTGGCCTCGGTAATCACAACACCTATAATTATATCCTGTGAAATGCATTTATGCAATATGTACATTTCATATCAATATCTCATGTATAATCATATAGCCGAATTTCAGTACCGGTGAAATTATCACATTTCATTCCATCCAATCTCTCATATAAACATATAGCCGGATTTCAGTACCGGTGAAAATATCAGATAAAATTCTATCCAAATCAAACAACTCAACTGGTCGGATTTCAGTACCGACTCAGGAACCACAAACAAATCAAGTCATATCTCAATTATCTCAATTTGACCGGGCTTCATACCGGTCCAAACAATTCAATATAGCAATATAGCAATATCACAATTCATATCCCTAAGTGGT
>CANUEY010469627.1:0-19556 GCA_948099555.1 Croton setiger | reverse complement strand
TTTTAAGAAATGTGAGAAAATGATTATGTATACATGAAAAATATGTGAAATATGTGAAGTATGTGCATAACATGTGAGGTATATATAGAATAAGTTTGAGAAATATGGAAAATGGATACAAATTTGTAGATCATAAAGATGAAAGAATTTTCGGCTTCCATGGCAAAGGAAAAGCCGAACCATTCTTCTTCAACCAAAGGGGATTCCATGGGTAGGGATAGTGAAAGAGAGAAGAAAGTGAGTTTGGAAAAAGAGGCCGTGAGAGAAAAGAAAGAAAATAAAACAAATGGCCCATTGGTGAGAGAAAATGAAAATGGAGGTAGAAAGAAACATACTTTCTTTGCTAGAGTGAGAGAAGTAGATGTAGGAAAACCTATCCTTGTAATTCGTTATAAGGAAAGTTTATTTGCTAACAATGATGATCCGTTTGCTTCTTTGCATTCTTCTTTGTTTCTTTGTTGCAGGACTATAAAGATGTGTTTCTTGAAGACTTGCCTAGTGGATTACCACCATTGAGAGGGATTGAACATCAGATTGATTTCATTCCAGGATCCTCTATTCCAAACAGGCCAGCCTATAGGAGCAATCCTATGGAAACGAAAGAACTTCAAAAACAGGTTGAAGAACTACTTGAGAAAGGCTTAATTCGTGAAAGCCTTAGTCCTTGTGCTGTTCCTTACCTCTGCCTCTGCCTCTGCCATATCCCGACCCGACCCCACTAGCACGGGTAATCTGCACCGAAGCCTCAGATAGTGTTTGGCCCAACTCTCGTCGTTTGGGACATTCATTTAAGGAAATGTCCCTATTCTTAGCACATATAGCAGGCGCCAGTATAACGTCGGCATTCACCTCAATAGTGTCTGCCACAAAAAGTACACTGAGGTCTCGACTGGCTCTGGCCTCCACCTGAGCTGGCCTGGTAAGAGAAACCACCTCTCTAGAACCCAGTCTGAGAACCTCTCTGAAAGCTCTATGCTCTGCCCCTAAAACTAGATGGGATATGTGCTCTCTGAAAAGGATGTCTCCGGGAACTACCCGCGTCCTGTGCCTGAACATCTCTCTTTCTTTCTTTGGTACTAGAGGTCTCTCTGTCCGAAGCCTCTCTATCCGGATAGCTGCAGCTCACAGATCTATAAAGCTCTTTAAATCACCAGGTGTAATTTTCGTCTGAATGTCGTACCTCAGACCTTCCTCGAAACAATGGCACTTATCTCTCTCGGTGGCCACCAAAAAGTCCGCTTATTGTGACAGTTGAGTGAATCTCTCCTCATAATCTGCCACTAACATGTTCTCTTGTGATATGTTGAGGAACTCCCTCTGTTTCTAGTCCCGGTATACCTCCAAGGTATACTTCTCTTTAAACTCGAACAGAAAGTCTCCCCAAGTCAATACTGGTGGTCTAACTCTAGAATTCGGCACTGTCTTCCACCAGTTATATGTGTTACCCTGCAATAGAGACACGTTGTAATCGTACCTCTCCTCGAGGGTATTGTCCATCATCTCAAACACACGATTCATCTGCTCTAACCATAGCTCAACCTTAGTTGGATCCGTAGTTCCATAGAAGTCCACTGCACCCAACTTCCGAAGCTCTTTAAAATTTCTCTTTCTTTCAGTAGGTGCATGACCAGGGTCAGATGCATGGGGTTCAAAAGAACCCTCAACAGACAATGCAGGGCCAGCTGAACCCTCTCTCCTCTGCATGTCATGTGTCTGCTCCATGATCCTATATAAATGTCATATGTCAAAACAATGCACATGAATGAATTCACATATAATGCAAATAACTAGGCCTTGCGGGGCCGTAGACCAGCTCTGATACCACTAAATGTAACGTCCTCTCTTATTACCTTACGTCATAAAACACGCCATTTTTTATAACATTTTAATCTCACATTAACCTAAGTCCATTTCAAACATTAACAAGCATATAACCAAAAGTATAACTAAAAAACTCATACCAACATATTACAACCCATATTTACATATCACTCTGCCTATTTATCCAAGAACTCTATTAACATAACATGTTAAATATATACATATGCCAAAACATGTAATTATGCTATACAAACATAGCATAAAGCAAAATCTATATGCAGCAGATACAAATGTCGTGGTGTTAGGAAGAGAGGCCTAGGCTTCAGCTGTACCGACCTGAGCATAAACCAGTGAAATATCAGTACTTTACTCAAACAGCAGACCTGAAAACACATGCTGCGATTTGTGTGAGTCGCATACTCAACAAGTGCTAAACAAAGCAATATCAATTAACAAATAAAGCATTTCAGCAAAACATATTAATATTGTTCAATATCAGGTCCACTTATAGCATAGATATCAAATTCATATCATCAGATACATAATGACATGTCATTTCTTTTTCTTTAGCTATGATTTATCGAACAAGTGTTGCCCCGGAAATTTCACGGCATATCAGTAACCATAGCTGGCCAGCAAACCTATAAGACAGGAATATATCGTCGGTCAAAAAGGGATTCGTGGATTAACCTTTATTATGCAGTATACACCACATCATTCTGCATCATATAGGACCAGTAGGTCTTTCTATAACATATAGAACCAGTAGGCCTTTCCGTCAAATCATAGAGAAAACCGTGGTTTCTCAAACGTGAAATCTACAAACACTAGCTACGATAATCACAACAGACATATTTAAGTCCTGTGAATATGCACTTATAAATCATACTTTCCATGTTGTCATACTTCATATAATCATGTGACCGGGTTACAGTACCAGTTAAAATCATCATATAAATCATATAAACCAGATCAAATAACTCAACTGGTTGGATTTCAGTATGGACTCAGGAATCACAAATATCACAATTCATATAGCATATATATCCAATTGACCGGGCTTCAGTACCGGTCCAAACAGTTTATCAAAACATATAACAGTAGTTTCATACCTCATAGATGACCAGACTTCATTTCCAGTCTAAACAGCTCAATATAACATTTTTGGCAATATCACAAAGTTCATATCAAACACATATAAGTAAGTGGTTTTAGCACTTACCTCACTGCTGTGAACTCGGGTGGCCCTAGGGTTCCTTACCCTGCGCCGCTCGAGAACTCGATGCGCCTATAATGCATAACATAGCAATGATGTTCAAATAACCAAATCAGAATTTCATATATACTATGATGCATTATTTCATATTTAATCTCTGAGTTATTTCTGTTTAAAATTGAATCCATATATTTTCCGATTTGAAACTTATTTCATAACATAACAAACATATTTGTAAATCTCAATTTATCATATAAAAATTATAATTAAGAATAATTATAATTATTAAAACAAAAACCATATTTAAATAAACCAAACAAATAATTAAAACCAATTTCATACTTAAATTCTTTAACTAAACATTTAAATCTTGATTTTCAGCCTCAAAACGATCTCAAAATAAATTCCTGATGTCAAAAATGGATTCAGGACATCGAAATTAGGCTGGAAGGGCTAAAACATAATTTGTAAAAGTTTTCGGGATCAAAAGTGCAAATTATTAAAATTGAGAGACCAAAATGTAATTATCCAAAACTACCAAAATCTGCCTAGAAAGGCTATTTTGCAAAGTTGCAGTAACTACAGGGGTCAAATTGCAATAATTAAAACTTAAATTTGTTGGACCAAATTGAAAACAAACTTAAATTCATTCCGGAGGGCTAAATTGCATAAACATTTAAGGTTCAGAGGTTCAAAATAGGAATTACCAAAATCCAGGCACTAGAAATGCAATTTTCACCAAAACGCACCGTGTCTCATCGTTTTGATCACCGCGCGGCGTCCCCCACGTGCCTCGCGCCCGCACGCGCTTGGCTCCCCAAAACGCACGCAGCCAGTGCCGTTGTGGCAAGCCTTTAGCCGCCTGTCTCACCTGCCTTCCTGCAAAGAAAACCTGACTCTCCAACATACTTCCCAACCACCTTACGTCCTCCTCCGGTGGCTTTTCGGCCAACTAAGACCACCTTTCTCTTCCTCTACACATCCTCTAGCTAACCATTGAAGTCAAATTCCCAGAAATTCTCTGGATCAAAAGATACAAGCCCTCAAAGTTAGCTCCTCAACAATGCTTACCTAGAACCCAGAATCTGCCTAACTCTCAACCCAACTTCTAGCCACTTTTCCAGCCACCTCCGGTGGTTTTCCGGCTAACTAAAATGATCAATCTCTAGACAAACATACCCTCTACAAACCCATACAGCCAAAACTCTCATAGGCTTCACCAATTGGAAGTTATAACCCTCTGAAGTTGGTACCTTAAAACTGCCTTAGAAAACAGATTTTGAACCAGAATTTTGTTTCACCATATCCAACGATTTCCAACCAAATTCTTTCCAATCTAACACATCTAATCCCTTCCTAAACTACCCAAGAACATGATAAAACAACAGTTTTGAAGATTTCCCAAGGATTTCTCTCTCTTCTCTTTCTTTTTATTCCTTTCTCTTTCCTTTTTCTTCCTTTCTTCTTCTCTCTTTCAATTTCGTGTTCTTTCTTTTTTACCACACAACCAGCCCTCAATTCCAGCCTAACACAGCCTGTTCCACCTCCAACTAATAGTCCAGTAGCTGCTTGGTCTATTTTACACACTAAAATTTCAAGTTTATCCCTTTAAACATAACCTACTCCTTAAGTATATCACTTCCTTCTTCCAAACTTTCCAAACTTGATTTCAATCCCTTAAACACAGCCAGCACCTACTTAAAACTTGTTTTTGGTGTCAAAATAATACATACAACACGTGTCTAAAGATTCGTAAAAATCGGAATCCGAAAAGTGGTCGCGATTCGCTTGGTGCCCTAAACCGAATTCGAAACTCGACGATTTTTGTGGAAACAAAACCGTACGACGTCGTCGCACATTTAGGGTTCCAAAACTCTTTAAAACATGTTAATAATCATATATCAAAATATAAAAATCATTTTGCTCATATTTTACGCGATTTCGGCATTTTCCGATCGCGCGGGTCCAAAAACCCTAATCAGCTCCGTTTGTGTCTTTCAATGGCAAATGAGCCTGTAACATAAATTTTTTTTCTTATTCAAATCATATATTATCAAATCCAAATCATATATTCCATGTTTAACTTAATTATCAAATTAAATCATGATGCATTTTAATGAAAATGCACAAAATGCATGAAATGACGTCGAAACGACGTAGGGTTTAGGGTTGGAATGTCACATAAACAAATTTCATTACATGAGTTTTGATTTTCCTATTTTGCTACTAGCATTACAAGGAAAATTAAAATTACAAAAGTCAGAAAACTTAAGTTCTTGAATCCTTTTTTAGAACTTCCGTGGAATATTCAACCAGCACTAACTAGGAGACTTGGTTGCAGTTGCAGCACCAACTGGGACCAGGGTAAGTGATAAACATGTACAACGTTGTCTTGCCCCAGCCTACATGCCCCCCGATGGATTCCACACAATGCACACCGAAGCTTGGATCCATCGAGATCACCTCTTTCCGACACTTCCCACACCCAAAAGTCTAGCTTCCAAAGGTGATTCCCGGTTCAAAGACTAGAAAAATTGACATAAGAAAAACCAACATAAAAGAAATCTCCATGAGAGAAACAAACTTAAGAGAAAATTGAAATGGTGAGAAGGGATGGTGAATGTCCATAGCCATCATCCCCGTCTCCTATTTATAGGCAAAATCCGGAAACGCGGGTCTTTTCTTGCTCGTCCGAACACCGACCTCAAATTTCACGATTCAGAAAACCATTAAGCTCCATAAATCATTTTTATGTCGCCCACTAGGGCCAATTGTGTATACTCGAATTTTAAGGCCTGGAAAGTCGAGTTTTTCGGCCTATAAACAGTCGACTTGGGCCGAACGTCGCCTGCAAATTGCACTAGAAGTATGCCTTCATAATACTAGAAACGCTCGGAACATTATGAAGATCACAAAAATGGCCTCGGAAAATTCATTGGATTCCTAGAACGTCCCAAAACGGCTCCGAAATGAAAAACCCACAAAAAGCAGCAGTAGGGCGCACTGGTCACCCTGGGAGGGCGCCTCTGGTCACCCTCCAGGGAGTTCCGAGCCGCCCTAGGTCAACTGTTGGCCGAATTTTGCCCTATAAATACCCTCTTCCAACACCATTTTCCACATACCTTGCGCTGTATTGACAGCCGCTCTCTTTTCCCTTTTTGCTTTTAGCGATTCCTTAACTAGGCAATTCTTTATTGCTTTCTGCTTTGTGTTGTTGGGTTTTTGCATTCATTCATGATAAATACTTAATGAAAAAGACCAAATCAAGCTGAAGCTACGGAGTGGACGCCGACTACCACAGGTATGCATCTCTACTTAATCCTTTTGGTTTAATGCTCTCATTCTCTTCTCCTCCTTCGTAAATCATGCATACATGACATTTTACATGGCATATTCACATTTTTTGCTGCAGTGCCACATTAAAATCACTCTTGTTGGCCCCAAGGCCTAATAAATCAATTTTTTTGCCACAGCACCACCCAAAATCACTCTTTTTGGCCTTAAGGCCTAATAAATTAACATTTTGGGCGCAACGCCACCCCAAATCACACATTTTCGACCCCGACGCTGTAAAATCACAATTTTGGTCATAAAATCACACTTTTGGTCCCTCGACCACATTTTTTGGCATCTAAATGCCTAAAACAAATTTTTTGCCCAAGGCCCATCAATCCTTTTGACATTCACTCGCACACTCATAGCATGCATACATGCATTCCCCCTTCACCACGCCTTAAAACAGGTTATATCAAACTACATTGACCTTGATCTCTCATGCAAATAAGAGTACGTAGGTATATTCGGGATCTAACCCCGAATAGGAGGTCTACTCCTCTTCTAAATTCCATGTTTAAATCCTGCATCACATACATAAGGAATTAGGGTTAGTTTAATGTTGCATGACACAACCTCCGAATCCTCCTCGGGTTCATAGACTAATGTCTTTCATTCATTAGGCCGATTAACCTAGAAATAAGTTAATAGTTAAAACGAAGTCACTAGGGGTTCTTTCTTAATTTTCCCCTTACAAAAAATAAATTAAGTGGCGACTCTAGACAACACATATTCCTGAGTGAACATCCCCGGCCAACCCGTCCCTCACGGCCGAGCCCGTGGGCTCGAATGGGCTCGGTAAGGGTTCATAATTATAAAAAAGTAATTTTAATTAATGTTATATTGTTGTTGTACTACTGTTGTACAAGTATAAAAAAAAAAAGGATTGAACTGCTATTGTAGTATAAATTGTACGAATTTTGTACCAAAATTGTACAGAATCAATTTTTTTATTATATTTTTTAACAAAAGATTCGAAAATACTATTAAAATTTAGTGAGCCTATTTTTTTTTTATTTTTTTCTATTTTAAATTCGTTTTTCAAATTAAAATAAAAAAGTGTCCATTTATTCCACTTAATATAAGTTGTCTTGCTTAAACCAATTTGAGAAAGACAAAGGAAAGCTTGCTTGGAGGTGGATCTAAGCTTTAAACACATCAATCCTTAATAACTGGGAGTAAAGGTAATCTAAAAACTAGTTTTTCATTTATTTCTCATATTTTGGGAGTTTTCGGGTTATTTAGGGTCTCTTTTTATAGTCTCAATTCTGAAATAAGGAGAACAGCTCGCTTCCTATCGGAAGTGCTATGGGGCACTACAGTTATGCGTAGGGGTGAGCAAATTTCAGTAATTACCGAATTACCGAACCGAATCAATTCGGTAACCGAAAATCGGTAATGGTAATTTACCGATCGGTAATCAGTAATAACCGTCGGTATTTGGTAACGGTTTCGGTAGGAGAGTTTAAAATTTTCGGTAAAAAAATTACCGAATTACCGAAATAATTACCGAATTTGGACTCCTCAAAACTACGTCGTTTTGTGTTGCTATATATATATATATATATATCATTCGGTGATCGGTAGCGTTTTGAAATTATAATGGTTTTCACAGATTCGGTAATCGGTAAATTACCTCGGTAATCGGTATCGGTAGTGATACCAAAAAATTTCGGTTACCGACACCATTCGGTATCAGTAATGGTAGTGGTAAAAAACCTATCGGTTAACCGATTACCGACCGTTTGATAACGGTAATCGGTAACGGTTACCGAATGCTCACCCCTAGTTATGCGTGGCACTGTCTAGTGAGACACGGAGCTGTCACAATGACGCATAATAATTCTCCGAGGAAGCATTATGTTTATTTTTGCTTAACTTTCTCTTTTTTTCTTATTTGTTTCCTTGCTTTACTATGATTCTTTATTTATGCCACGTTCATGCATTAATTTTTATTTTTTTCTATAAAATTATTTTTTTTTTAAATTGACATCTTTATTTTTTAAAATACACAGTATACTCACATCTGAAAAATGTAGTATATGATTACATTGGTTTGAGACTATTTGTTGCAAAATTAATTCTTCTCTTTGTACTAAAGGTAGTTTTTTTTTCCCTAAAATTAGAATTTTCCTTAATTTTAATTTTTTTTAACGTGAGCCTATATCTACTAAAAATTTTGAATTTATTAAATTTTAATTTTGTAACCACAATAGTTTTATCCTTACTATTTCTTATCTTACCTTACAAATAGTTTCCTAGTTTAAAACCATCAAAGATGAGTGTAAGACTCTTACAGAGTAGGTCGCATCTACAACTTGGACCTGGAGGAAGGTTGCTCTACTCAGAGGTCACATGGTGACCTCACCTAGTCTGTTCATAAATACTGTTGGCTCAATGTCAGTGGACCCCGAAAATTTTAGAGCTTTTTATTAGTCTACAGGTCTTTAAGTTTTCGGAATCTTATTGACTCTATAAGGACTTCATAAAGTTATTTGAGCTCTCAATTACAAATTAGATTTTCAATGTAATTCCGTATTTTATTTAAAACAAATTTACCCCTCTCTTCGTTGTGCTCTAGGGAAGAACAACAACAGGGTTCTACAAATAATTTCTAAAAACAGTTGGATGTGTTTCAAACTTTGAAAGTTACTTAAACAATTTGTTTTATTAAAAACACTCACAATTTGCTTATCTCAATCAAACTTAGCTTAAATTTCCTTTTTCTCAATATAAAGTATTTCAATAAAGGACTAGATAATAGTGTAAATTATACAACAGGGTTAGCTCTTTCTTGAACAATAAATTGGTTCTAAGTTTTTTTTTTTTTTTGAAATGAGTTTTGTGTAATGAATATTTTGTATTTTATTATTATAAGAATTTTTTTAAATTATTAACTGCATGTACTGAAAAATTAATCAACCAATTGCATTTTTTTTAACTTTTTTTTATGGATTTAATCTAGAAAAGATTTTTATTAGATTATGATCGCTTTGGAATCTCATTTCGGGATATTGTTTAAGAAAGAGGGTAATCAATTTTACTGTTGTAGGTATCGATCAAAGGATAATCACGTAATAGAATCTTTGGCTTCTTTAAAGTAATAAAAAACAAGTTGTGAATATACTGATAATAACCAACAAGAACAGAACGGAAGCTAAGGGCCTGCAGAAAGATTCTAACATTCGTAAACTCAATTTCCAATTGCCATCTGTCGCCAGTTCTTTAATCCCCATTTCTCAATCAATTCACTACAAATACACCGCCGTGCTTTCTTCTCTTTGCTCTCATCTCTGTCCTTTCATCAGATCCTGCACAAAAACAGTTCCGTTTCATATTTTGATTAATGGGTTTCGATGGAGATGAAGAATCTGCTCCCAAATTACTCACAAAATCCATTTTTAGGTACAATTCTCCGTTAGTCCAGATCAGTATTATCGGTTTTGTATGCTTCTGTTGTCCGGGTATGTTCAACGCTCTCTCCGGCATGGGCGGTGGTGGCCAGGTTGACCAAACTGCCGCCAACAACGCTAACACCGCTCTTTATACCACGTTCGCCGTCTTCGGCGTTTTAGGTGGAGGCATCTATAACATCTTGGGTCCCCGTCTCACTCTGGCCGCCGGTTGTAGCACTTACGTCTTATATACTGCTTCTTTCCTCTATTACAATCATCACAAGCATCAAACTTTTGCCATCGTCGCCGGAGGCATTTTGGGTGTTGGAGCTGGATTACTCTGGGCCGGAGAGGGGGCAATTATGACATCTTACCCACCGGCAAATCGCAAAGGAACGTATATTTCTCTGTTTTGGAGTATATTCAATATGGGCGGCGTAATCGGTGGTTTAATTCCATTTATTCTCAATTACCACCGAAGCGAGGCTGCTTCTGTTAACGATGCAACTTATATCGGTTTCATGTGCTTTATGACGATCGGAACTCTGCTTGCACTGGCCGTTCTACCGCCTAGCAAGGTTGTCCGAGACGACGGAACAAGCTGTACCCATATCAAATACTCTAATGTTTCAACAGAAGGTATTGAGATTCTGAAGCTGTTTATGAACTGGAAAATGCTACTAATAGTCCCGGCTTCTTGGGCGAGCAATTTCTTCTATACCTATCAATTTAATCATGTGAACGCGGCTTTGTTCAATTTAAGAACCAGAGGATTGAATAATGTGTTCTATTGGGGAGCCCAGATGGTGGGTTCTGTAGGAATTGGATATATATTGGATTTTAGTTTCAAGAGTAGAAGAATGAGAGGTTTTGTTGGAATTACAATTGTCGGTGTGCTTGGAACCGCAATCTGGGGAGGAGGTCTGGCTAAACAGCTCGGGTACACCCGCGATGAACTTCCGGCCAAGTTGGATTTCAAGGATTCAGGATCGAAGTTTGCAGGCCCTTTTGTTTTATACTTCAGTTATGGGTTGCTAGATGCAATGTTCCAGAGCTTGGTGTATTGGGTGATTGGAGCCTTAGCTAATGATTCAGAGATTCTGAGCAGGTCATAAATAACCATGTCAATAATTTTGTATTAGATATTAAATTACAAATGGGGGAATTAATTAAGTTTAATTTAATTAATCAAATGAAATGCAGGTATGTGGGGTTCTACAAGGGAGTGCAAAGTGCAGGAGCAGCAGTGGCATGGCAAGTAGATACACACAAAATTCCATTGCTATCGCAATTGATAGTGAATTGGTCGCTCACCACAATAAGTTATCCATTGTTGATAGTTCTAGTGATGCTGGGAGTAAAAGATGAAGATGAAGATGATTATAAGGATAATGATAAAGCCGCAACACAAGATTCCAGCAATCCGGATCAGTACTAGTTTTATGCTTTAATTGTTTTGTTGTTCTGGTATTAACTGAATTCAAGCTCTGTTTTGTTCTCCTTAATGTTAGAAGGTCTAATCAATATGAATATGATCCACTTTCACTCCCGCGATGTATATAAATTAGTTCAAAAAAAAAAAAGACCAACTAATTTTAATTGATTTTCCCGGTTTTCAATATAAAAAAGAAAATTTAAGGATTTTCACTATTTAAAATTTTCATTTTTAAAAATAGTTTTGAAAATAGCTATTTTTTATTATAAATAAACTATAAACAAAATATGAAGAATTTATAAACATACCATAAATAATTTATAAAATGAAATGAATTTGTCCTCTTTTAAGAGTTAAAATTAAAATATAACCATTTTAATAACTAAAAGTGTAATTGTATTGAAAAATTTAATTAATTTGGCTTTTTTGAAAAAATAATTTATGTTAAATTTTCATATATATAATAGCAATCAAATCTCTATTAGTTAGAATCTCTATTAGTTAGTTCATGTAGAAAATGTGTATAATATGGTCAAAATATAATATGTTTAAAACAAGTTTTGAGAATGATGAACATAAGAAAGTATAATATGGTAAAAACGTATAATATGCTTAAAACAAAGTTTGAGAAGGATGAACATAAAAAAGTTATGAACTTTTTCAAGCGAGTGTAAAAGATGAACAGGTGAAATAGAGAATATTATTTTTTAAAACAAACAAAAGCATTTACATTGATATACAAAATATAGAAATAGTAATAAAGAAAATTTTTTAAGATTTGTTTTTAGTAAATATCACATATTTTTAGATATTAATTAAATGTTATTTTTTAAAAAAATTATTAAGTAAATTTCACTTGTTGACTACCATAAATATACATATTATTTTTAATATAAAAGTATAGATAATATGTGAAATATGCATAACTTATTCATAAAATAAAACATTTATCACATTTTATTATAAAAGGGAAAATGAATGGCCACAGATTTTAGGAAATTCTAGGTAAATGATAGCTCTTAAGAACAAAGGAGGAAAATTTTGACCTGCAAACAGATTCTCTCGTCCTCATATAGAATTTGCCGCCTCTCTTTGTTATTTTTTTTTTATTGCCATCTTCAGTCCTTCATTGTTGGTATCCACGGTCTCATTCTCAGCCTTGGTCTAATGAAGGACTGAAGATGACCGTCTGAAGGAAATAAAGATGGGAACCCCTATTAGTATCATTTGTTCAGCCTGCCATGAAGAATTGTCCCGACCCCATTTAAGATCGGATCTGCTGAAACTCAGCTATGATAAGGTGTGCATTCTGCTTTAATTTCTCTTTTATGAATTTATTTGTGCTTTTGGGTTTGGTGTTTTTGGGATTTTTTGAGAGTAAAACCATTAAATCATAATCATGTGCATCAGATTTTGATAATATGGATATAAACTATTATGTAGTTCTGTTTAACATACAATGTTCATGTTTAACTAGTATTTGCAATTCATATGAATGCCATGATTGCCAAAACATTTCTCACTATATGCCTCTAATTGACAGAGTCAACTGCTCAAACTTCTAACCAAGTGGATCTGTTTAGACAAAGCTTGATCGGTGACCTCATGGACGCACCAACATCTGTTCCTACAGAAACGATAGTTGTAAATGGCAGTTCAATAGATTTTGTTATGTTTGCTAATGCAACTTTTGTATCAGCACCACCCTAAGTTGAAAAGGAAGCAAGTTCTCAATCTCAAGTTACTTCCTTCTTATCCATATTTTGCAATATATATATATATATATAAATTTGGAAACTATTTCCAAAATGATATTTTTAAATGCTTCTTAATGTACTATTCTACTTACCATAATTGAATTTCTAATTTGTTTAGAGTTTTATAAACCAAAATCGATTTTCTTTCTCGCCATCCCTAACGTCTCAAAACAGATTCTTCTTTTGCCTTCTTCTTTTCAAAACAATATCTTTTTCCTTCTTCTTTTCAATAATGAAACAGATTTTAGGAAATTCTAGGTAAATGATAGCTCTTAAGAATAGAGGATGGCAATTTTGACCTACAAACATATTCTTTCATTCTCATTGAGAATCTACCGCCTCTCTTTGTTATTTAATGCCATCTTCAGTCCATCATTGTTGGTATCCACGATCTTGTTCCTAGCCTTGGTCTAATGAAGGACTGAAGATAACTGTCTGAAGGAAATAATGATAGGAATCCCTGTTAGCACCATTTGTTCAGCCTACCGTGAAGAATTTTCTGGACTCTATTTAAGATCGGGTTTGTCAATACTCAGCTGTGATAAGGTGTGTATTCTGCTTTAGTTTCTCTTTTATAATTTCTTTGTGCTTTTGGCTTTGGTGTTTTAGGGATTTGTTGAGAGTAAAACCCTTAAATTATAATCATGCGCATCAGATTTTGATAATATGCATATGTACTGTTGTGTAGTTTCGTTTAACATACAACGTTTTCGTCTAATTATTTAACCAGTGTTTGAAATTCATATGAATGCCATGATTGCCAAAACATTTCGGACTATATGCCTCTAATTGACAGAGTTAACTGCTCAAACTTCTAACCAAGTGGATCTGTTTAGACAAAACTTGATCGGTGATCTCATGGACACACCAACATCTGTTCTTGCAGAAACGACAGCTGTAAATGGCAGTTCATCATATTTTAATCTGTTTGCTAATGCAACTTTTGTATCAACACCACCCCAAGTTGAAAAGGAAGCAAGCTCTCAATATCAAGTTATATGCCTCTAATTGACAGAGTTAACTACTCAAACTTCTAACCAAGTGGATCTGTTTGGGCAAAACTTGATCGGTGACCTCATGGAAGCACCAACATCTGTTCTTGCAGAAACGACAGCTGTAGATGGCAGTTCATCAGATTTTGATCTGTTTGCTAATGCAACTTTTGTATCAATACCACCCCAAGTTGAAAAGGAAGCAAGCTCTCAATCTCAAGTTACTTCCTTCTTATCCATATTTTGCAAAAATTGGCAATTTAACTCTCCTATTATTCAAATGTGAAAAAGGTTTTATGAATTGTATTGGATTTGTAGAGATCTAAAGGTTTTGTATTCAGGGATTAGTTTTTCAATTGATATGTTTTCAATGACAGAATAAGAGGCAACTTCATCAACCACTGGGAGGTTGTACACAACCACATGCTCGAGCTTCAGCTTGCGTAGTAACAACAATACCCTTAAATACATATCCATCTTTAATTTTGAATTTAGCCAGTGATATGTCATAATTCATGCTACTACTACTAGCATATCTTGATGTGCTCTGCATATGTTTTGATTTGACAGAATGAAAACTCTTGAAAATGCTATCATTTCTAGATGTTGTGCTACTAAACAGGAATCAAATTAAACAAAAACCTTTTGGATTTCAAAAATTTGTGTTGAAGAAACCAATTCTATAAAAGAGTTCTAGATATTTCGATTGTTGTTAGAACAATTTGAGGTATTTTTGATTTCAATACCGTTTTAATTTCTTTTTATCTCATAATGTTTGGAATAGTCTGGAAACCAGACTGATGATGTTATGTTGATATTCCTGTTGAGTTCTTCACTTTCTATTGCTGTGTTTTCATCCAAAGTTGTGTTCTGTTATGTATTCTCCAGTTAGCAGTTTCTTTGTCTATTTTTGGGTTTTGAGCTTAAATGTTAATCAGCTCAAACAACTGCTGCTATTTGTTGATTCTATTGTGGTTGCAATTGTTGCTAGAGATCTTTGTTTTCATACAAACTACTATTGTTAGTGTTTAGAGTTTAATATATAAAGCTGTATGAAGAACAAGTTTGAAAGTAGTTGGATTTATATTGTTTTTTTAGATGTTGTTTATCAATGCTAGCAATGAAACATTCTGTTGAATCTTGGGTATGAGACTATTTGATGATTCATATTCTTGAATCTGCCCTTGTTGTCATAATAACTGTTGCTTCATTCTGCCTCTGAACTATGCCATGTTTCATTGTGTTTATTTTATGCCTTTTATGATCATGTTTTAGATGGACATGCCTCTTTGTATTTATAAATCTATTGGGTTTAATTGCAATGAGGAACATATGTTATGTTTAGTCTTTTTACAATTTGATTTCTGTTTATAATAGGTGTCCATATCCATTTCTGGACTTATCTTCTTCTGATGCTCCCTTATGGTAATGTATATATGATTATGTTCTTTTCTGTTGACTTTTTTCGACATCTCATATCAATTGATGAATAAAGCAATAATGACGGCTAAGGAGAGCAATCTGAGGTACAATTTGAGGTATTTTTTATTTCAATACTAGTTTAATTTCTTTTATCTCATAATGTTTGGAAACCTTTGGGAATCTGTATGATGATGTTATGTAGATATTCTTGTTGAGTTCTTCACTTTCTATTGTTGTGTTTTCATCCAAAGTTGTGTTCTATTGTGTATTCTCCAATTAGCAGTTTCTGTTGTCTATTTTTGGGTTTTGAGCTTGAATGTTAATTAGCTCAAACAACTACTGCTATTTGTTGATTCTATTGTGGTTGCAATTGTTGCTGAAGATCTTTGTTTTCATACTGACACTGCTATTTTTTATAGAGTTTAATATATTTTAGTTGCATGAAGAACAAGTCTGAAAGTAGTTGGATTATATTTTTTTTAGATGTTGTTTATCAATGCTAACAATGAAACATTCTATTGAATCCTAGGTATGAGACTATCTGACGATTGATATTGTTGAATCTGCCCTTGTTGTCATAATGATTGTTGCTTGATTCTTCCCTTAAACTATGCCATGTTTCATTGTGTTTATTTTATGCCTTTTATGATAATGTTTTAGATGGACATCCCTTTTTGTATTTATGAATCTGCTAGGTTTAATTGCAATAAGGAACATATGCTATGTTCAGTCGTTGTCCAATCTGATTTCTATTTATAATAGGTGGCCATATCCATTTCTTGACTTATCTTCTTCCAATGCTCCCTTATGGTAATATATATATGATTATGTTCTTTTCTGTTGTCTTTTTTTTTTTTTTTACATCTCATATCAACTGATGAATAAAGCAACGATGAAGGCTAAGGTTGGTGTTTTCTTATCAATTCTACTATTGGACTTCAATAAATTTCTTATGAATATTCTTAGATAAGTAATTCTGTCGAGAATTTCAGCAAACAAAAAATAGATTATCAGCTGTTGACGCTCAATTTTCCTAATTTTTTTTTTTTAAAAAAAAGAATGCCCAAAATATTTGAAGCTCAATGAATTCCCAAATTTTCCGATTCTAAATCAATTCCCAAGATTTCCCTTCCTCTCTAAATTTTCAGTGTGTAAAATATGGTCTAAATAAATGTTTTTAGTTTTAATTTTACTTTATTTTGTCTAGAAATTTTAGTTTAATTTATTTTAATTTTATTAAGAAAGTTAAAAAAAATTAAATTAAAAAAAGTTTAATTAGGTTGGTTTTAATTTTAATTTAATGTTTAATTTAATTAATTAATTATTATTATTATTTCATTATTATTATTATTATTATTATTATTATTATTATTATTATTATTATTATTATTATTATTATTATTATGTTTATTATGTGTTCAAAGAAAAAAAAAGAGAAAAGAAAGAAGAGAAAAAAAAAGGCAAAAGAAAAAAAAAGAAAAAGAAATGGAAAAGGAAGAAGAATTCTGGGTTTGAATCGAATTGGAGCGGTTTGATTCAAAACCCTTTCTCCCTTTAATGAAGCAGCCCCAAAATGCAGAGTATCATCTTAAACAAAGACGTTTTAAGCGTTAAATAAAAAAAAGAAAACATCTAAAACAGAACGCGAAACCGCAGAAGCAAAAGGGAAACAAGCATGAAAACAGAAAGAAATCAAAGTTGAACGAAAGAGAGAAGAAAACGATAACAGAGAGTTGAAGCTGAAAGAGGAAAGAAGGACGAAGATGAGAGAAACAGAAGACAGACATGGAAGGACGGGGAACCAGAAGCGGGAAAGAAGGGATCATGTGCGGCGTGGCTGAAGATCGAAGGCACGCTATGGAGCAGAAGACAAAGAAGGAAGAGACAAAGGATAAGAGGCTCCACCTAAAAAAGCAAAGGGGAGAGGCTTCGATCTGGAGAGAGCAATCGGAGAGAAGGGTTCCAGAAAAAGTAAGCAAGCTCCTTCGTTGTTTTTTAGGGTTTTGGGGTTCTGAAATGGAAAGATTAGGGTTTTTAATTTTGTAAATTGGGGATTAGAAATTTAGGGTTTTCAGATCGGGGAATTGGGAATTTTCTAAAATTAGGGTTTTCTGATGGTAAAATTAAAGATTTGGGATTTTCTGAGTTTGAGATTAGGATATGTAATTTGGTTCCTATTTCAAAATTAATTTGAAACTAGGACTTAATCTAGAATCCATATAAGTTTGTAACTTAAAGAATGCTGTAAACTATTGCTGTTTAAAGCTTGGAATCGAATCCGAGGTACCTTTTCTGATTTACATCTTCTTTTTATCTTCCTTTTTCGTTTCTGATGGATGGACTAATTTGGGAGCCTGATTAGTGTTAATACTCTGTGCGTACTGTTGTTTAATTTCAGTGTTGTGTGTTAGTTGTTTGGTATAATTGAGAATGCCGATTTCCTTCTCCTATTTCTAAAATTTATTCAAAGTTGAGTCTGGGTTCAATAGATCTTTTGGTCAGTTTACGTTTGAGATTTTGAAAGATCATTTAGGATAAGAGATTAAATCTGTTTCTACTATTCTTAGGCTCCTTCTTTTAGCCTCTGTTGCTTGTTGTTTCTGTTAAGTTTTGGAGGTTTAAGGTATGATCCTAGTCCCTTTGTTAATGCTTATTGTTTCTCTTGATTGTAGAAATTGGTTTTGTTATTGGAGTTCGGGTTATATTTCAGTATTTTTTCCTTTTTATTCACCTTTATTGTTGGGATTTCACCCTGTTAAATTTCTTAGATTATTTTCATTATTGCTTCAAAATAAGAATACCTAAGCTTAGTCTTTGTTGCATCTGCATTTCAATTTCGAATTTGAGAAACTACCATTGATTTGCTGAGATTGTTATTTGAGTTTTGATGCAATATGATGTTGATGTTTCCTTTTGTTGTTGAACCAATATTCTAAAACTGATATTAGCTCAAATGTGTAGGAATTGTTGGTTGTTTGCATGTGAATATCTTAGGGTTTGAGTTCTTATTTGATGTGAGCTAGATTATCTTGGTACATTGTTGTTACAATCAGTAAACGTATATGATACAGATTGAGTTGCTAAAATATTTAGAATCCTAAATTGTTTCTAGGGTTGGTTAAGTCAAGGTTGCATTGTTTCTGTTGTTACTAGGTTTTCCAGGTTGTTAAGGTTAATAGTATGTTAAATTTTGTCATTGATGCCCACTGTCTTCAAACCTCAATATGTGTTGCAGGTTTAAAGTCAGTATGGTGTTATTTGATATGTGTGATCTGGTTTTTAGTGTTTAAAGTTTTATTATTTTAAAAATGTTCAATACATGTTGGCATCTTTGAATGTTGTATTTAGAAGGTTGAGATATACCTTCTTGTTTAAAGTTTTATTGTTTTAAAAATGTTCAATACATGTTGGCATCTTTGGATGTTGTATTTAGAAGGTTGAGATATGCCTTTTTGTTTTAATTGCTGTTCTAATTAGATGAGAAATTAATCTCAATGTTGCACTCTGGCTTAGGTTCAGAACCACCATTTAGATTATCTGCTTGAAATAGCCAAACTATAGGTTCATACCAACATGCTTAAGCTACTGTTTTTGAATCCCTAATGTAAATCAGATTGCATGTTATTCATGGATAAAAAATTTTAGTTAGCTTCATGATAATTGATGAAAGTTAACGATGATTGTTTGTCATTCATTGAGTTTGTATACAATCGTTCTATACATTCCTCTACGAGTTATTCACTATTTAAACTAGTTTATGGTTTTAATCTACTAATGGTTCTCGATCTTGTTCTTTTGCCTTCTAGTGAATTTGTTCTGTAGATGGCGAAAGGAAGGTAGAAATTGTAACACCTCATTTTAAAATCCTATATCATAAAACAGACCTTTTTTTTTTATAAACACATATATTGGATGACGTTACTTCCAAATTATCACACTAACAAATATATATACATAGGCATACATCACCATTCACATAGCTAGCATATCATCATACAAGTATTCTCTCACTCAACCTTTAAAGGGGTAGCCTATCCATTCACCGAACCATATTCAATATAAGCATTTGAATTAGTTCACTTTAATCAACCTAAGAACATCCCATTAATAGTCCAAGAGCTACATACGTATCATTCTTAATTACATGCCATTGATTGCATATTTTAGTGTTTACAAAACAAGCAA
>CANUEY010469019.1:0-11475 GCA_948099555.1 Croton setiger | reverse complement strand
ATGCTCCATGATCCTATATATATATGCCATATGTCAAATAATGTGTATGAATGATTTCACATATCATGCATACAACTAGGCCTTGTGGGGCCGTAGACCAGCTCTGATACCAAATAAATGTAACACCTCTTACTATACTCTTATGTCATAAAACATGCCATTTTTTTTATAACATAGCATACATCACATGTTGTTATCTCTGTTTTAATCTCTATAACATATACATATAACATTCACATATCAAACATATAACTGCATTAGACATATTTTCTCTTTTACCTTCCACGAGGTTGATCTGGTCATTCTCTGCACTATAGGCATATATAAACATAGCATACTTTCCATATATCAAAACATGGATATAATAATAGTTTATCCAAAAGGCTATATAACATAGCACCATATAATTACCTGCCAAAAACATGTATAATTATGCTTACATTACAAAGCATAAACAAACTATATGCAACATGTACAATATGAACTGTGAGAGGAGAGAGGCCTAGGCTTCAGCTGAACCGACTTATGCATAGACGAGTGAAGCCTCAGTACTTCACTCGGACTGCTGACCTGAAACCTATATTGCGATTTGGTGAGTCGCATACTCAGCAAGTGTAAACCACATTTAAACAATATTAGCATATAAGGCAATATAATCAAAGCATATCAATAAGCAATGAGTTTAAGCCATATTTATCATATAACATCATCTCTGTATGCATACAATACTATATGTCATGTTTTCTATTCTTTAGTTGTGATTTATCGGCCAAGTGTTGCCCCGGGAATTTCACCTCTGTCGGTTCTCTAACTGGATCCAGTAAATGAGGAAGACCCGGAATACCGTCGGTCAAACCTCTCTCTGTAAGATCCGAAGATCAACTCTGCAGCATATTGGACCCATAGGTCTTTCTATATCATATAGACCCGTAGGCCTCTCTGTAAAAATCCGTAGGTTTACTCTGGTAAAATTTGCAAACACTGGCTACGATAATGACAACGCTTGTAATTATGTCCTGCAGAAATGCATTTATGCAATATACACTTCATAGCAATATCTCTCATATAAGCATATAGCCGGGTTTCAATACTGGTGAAAATAACATATATATCTCTATATCAGATCAAATAACTCAACTGATCGGATTTCAGTATCGACTCAGGAACCACAAACAAAGTAATTCATATAACATATAGCTCTGGTTGACCGGGCTTCATTACTGGTCCAAACAATTCAATCAAACTATAACATTTCACTTTTCATATATCACAGTTGACCGGGCTTCATTACCGGTCCAAAAATAGTTTCATATAACATATTAAGCAATATCACATATCAACTCTCTATAAATGCAAGTAAGTGGTTTAGCACTTACCTCTCTGCTGTGAGCTCGGTGGGGCCTCAGGCTGCTTACCCCGTGCCGCTATCGAACTCGATGCTCCAAAAACTGGGTGCTGACGCGCTAATTCTCCTCAAAACGCAGGGATGCCTGCCGTTTTGATTAAAAACCCTTCTCTCAAAATGCAGCTACCCACGTCGTTTAAGCCGCGCCTCTGACTAGTCAAGACGCAGCTCTGGCTTGCGTTTTGATCATCCCTGACCTCCAGCACTCTAAATCTAGCCCCAAAACTCAGCCTCTCAAGCTTACTTCCAGGCAACCGTACGTCCACCTCCGGCCACCTTCCGGCAAGCTACGACCACTATTCTCTTCTCCTGCACACCCTCTATCTAATCATCGGAGCCAAATTCCCAAAAGCTCTCTAGGTTGAAAGATATAAACACCCAAAGTTGGCTTCCCACACTGATTTTTACCCATAACCAGAAACTGCCTGTTTTTCTCTCAACTTCCGACGGTCGTTACGACCACCTCCGGCGGTTTTCCAGCAAACTTAAACTACCCAACTCTTCTCCTACATACCCTCTACAACCCTATCGAAGCCAAATCCTCTCATGCACTCTCAATCACAAGATATGAAGCCTCAAAGTACCTTTCGTGCAACTGCCTAAAAAATCCAGAGTGAACCAGTTTTCGTTTTTCACCTCTCCTTCACAAACCAACCTATCTCTTCCTTATTTCTCACTTCTAAACAACTAATTAACATACCAGAAACCTAATACAAGCACCCAATTTCATTCAATTTCCTATTCTCTCTCTTTTTCTCTTTCTTTTCTCTTTCTTTCTTCTCTCATGTTTCTCTCTCTTTCCTCTAACTCTCCAGCCACACTACATCCTTCCACCTCTTCATTCTAACCTCCAGACGTGCCAAAGATAAGGGCCAGCCAGCAGCAACTTGCTTTTTCTCACTTTACACAAAATATCAACTAATAACCCTTTTTATTCCTTAACCATAAAGTTAACCTATTTTCACTTCTCTTCTTTACATTTTCTCAAATTTCCAGCCTCAAATCAAGTCCAGCACTAGCTTAAAATTCGTTTTAGGTGTCAAAATAAATAGTATAACACGTGTATGAAATTTCACAAAAATCGAAATCGAAAATTTACCGCGGTTCGATCGGTGCCCTAAACGAGCTGAAACCTCATCGATTTTCACGGAACCGTAACCATATGACGTCGTCGGAGGAGGAGTGGGACCCCCTTTCGAGCCACCGGGCCGATTCGCGAGGGAAGTCGGTTGGCCGGGGATGTTCACTAGGGGTGAAAAAATGTGTGTGTGTGTGTAGAGTCGCCACTTAATTTATTTTTGTTAAAGGGGAAAAATTAAGCAAGAACCCCGAGTGACTCCGTTTTGCGATTAACCTATTGCTAGGTTAATTGCCCCAATGGATGAATATCACTAATCTTCAAACCCAAGGTGGATTCAGAGGTTATGTCATGCAGTCATATCCATCTTTCTTTCTTCTAAATGTATGCAATGCAGGAATGAAGATTTAGAAATGTTTGGGAATGTGGAGACCTGCTATTCGAGGTCATATCTCGAATATGCCTACATACTTTCGTTTGAATGATAGATCAAGGTCAATGTAGTTCGAATTGCCTATTTCAAAGTGATGGAGCGGGTGTATGCATGTATGCATGCCGTGAGTGTGTGAATGTGATTTTAGGCCTAGGGGCCAAAAAACGAGTTTATCGACGTCCGTGGTCGAAATGTAGGCCTTATGGCCGAAAAAGGAGTTTATCGACTTCCGTGGTCGAAATGTAGGCCTAGTGGCCGAAAAAGGAGTTCTATGACTTCCTTGGTCGAAAATTATATTTTGTAGGCATTGTGCCCGAAAAAGGAGTTTTATGACTTTCGTGGTAAAAAATGTGATTTTATAGGTGCTGTGGCTGAAAAAAGGAGTTTTATGACTTCCGTGGTAAAAAAGTGTGTCTTGTGTAATTTTGTTGGGGAAAAGAGATTTCCTAAGCCTTGGGGCCAAAAAAGTATTTTAGTGTGGCACTGCAGCCAAAAGGGTTGATTATTTAGGCGTTATAGCCAAAAGAGTAGATTTGATATGGCGCTGCAGCCGAAAAGTGTGTTTGTTTAGGCGTTATAGCCAAAAAAAGTGATTTGAACGGCGCGGGAGCCGAAAGATTTGATTTAAGGGGTGCGGCGGCCAGAACAAGTGATTTGAGTGACGTAATAGCCAAAAAGTGTGTTTATGCAATGCAATGTGTCATGTATGTATGGTAGAAAAAGGGGTAAGAGAGGATTAAATCAAAGAGATTGAGTTTCGCAACATACTTGAGGTAATTGGCGTCCGCTCCTTAGCTTCAGCTTGATTTGAACTTATTTTATCATGTGTTTATGTATGCAAATCCAAGTTATCACAGCAATGCAATGCAGAAAGCAGTAAAGAATTTCCTGGAGATGAAGAATCACCGTAGGCAAAAAGGGACAAGAAAGCAGTTATCAACACAGCTCAAGGTGTGAAGAAAAATGAAGTTTTGGGGGTATTTATAGGGCTAAACTCGGCCAAAAGGCAACCAAAGGCGGCCGGGGGCGCCGAGGCTACCGTTGAAGGACGGCCGACACTGCCGTGGAGGGCGGCTGGGGGCACCCTTGGATGGTGGCTAGGGCGGCCAGGGGCGCCTTCCTTGGGCGGCCAAGGCTACCTTGCCTCCGCAACTCGCACGTTTTACATTCCGGAGCCTTTTCAGGACGTTCCGGGACTCCGATGGGTTTTCCGAGGGCATTTCTGTGACCCTCGTAAAATCCCGGACATTTCAAGTACCATAAAGGCATACTTCCGGCACTGTTTTCCGAAAACGTCCGGTTTGTCTTGACCGTTTGCGGTCTGCGGAACTCGGTTTTCCGGGCCTCAAAAGTCGAGTATTCACAATTTCCCCCCACTGGGCGACATAAATATGATTTATGGAGCTCAGTGGCGTCCTGAATCGCGAATTTTGATGTCAGAGATTGGACGCGCGGGGAGGACCCGCATTTTGGAATCCAAGCCTATAAATAGGGGAGGGGGTGGCTTTCTTTCCTCACTCCACTCATTCTTTCTCATTCTTTCTCTTAAGTTTTCTCTCAAAACTTAGTTCTTTCTTATGGAAAACTCATCATGGAGATGGCTCTTCTTTTATTTGATTTTTCCAACCTTCGATCCGGGAATCACCTTCGGAAGATAATCCCTCGGGTACCGGAGGCGTAGGAAAAAGCTGGCCTTGATGGAATCCATCGTCCTCGGGGAGGAGTATGGATTCTATGGGGGCATATAGGCTGGGGCAGGACAAAATCGTTCATGTTTATCATCTGTCCTAGTCCCAGCTGGTGTTGAAATTGCCACCAAGTTTCCCGAATGGAATTGGTTGGAACTTCAGCAAAAGTTTTGGGAAAGTCCCAAAACATGAAGCATCCCCGAAGGTCAAGACTGTAAAGTGTAATATTTAATTTTTCCTTGTAGTGCTAGTAGGAAAAATAAAAAATCGGTGTATTGAAATTTGTTCATTAATAAAATTTTGATTTTGAGAAATTCTTTTCTGTGTGCCAAAGTTAATTTTATGTTCTTTCATTGAAAAAGATTTAATTTGGGGACTAATTTTGAAAGAAAACTTTTTAATGTAGGAAGTAATTTTGTGAAATAGAAAAGAAATCCACGAATTGGGAAGGAAATTTGCTAGTTTGGAAGCCAAAACCCATGTGGAAGGCGGCTGGGCTGCCTCGGAGGGCGGCCAGGGCTGCCTTTAGAGGGCGGCCGGGGTTGCCTTCATAGGGCGGCCGGGGCTGCCTTCCAAGGGCGGCCTGGAGCGCCGTGGAGGGCGGCCTAGGGCACGTGAAGGGCGGCCCGGAGCACCCTCGACGTCTGTTTTTCTATAAATAGGGTTTTCTTCCCCTTTTTCCAACACCACTTCAATTTTTGTGCGGAAAAGGCAAACTTTGGGTTCGAAAATCCCTATTTTTCAAAGAGAATGAATCCATATTTCAACCACATTATGCATAATTGGACTAAGAGTCATTTGAAGGTAGAAAGGATCAATTTGTAGCAGTATGTCGTGTCTGCTATTACTACCCTAAAGAGGATAGTAATAGATTGGAATTTTCTTCGTGCTTGCATTAGGTTTTGGGATCCTGATGCGCACGTCTTTCGGTTTGGTGCTGTGATGGAAGAGATGTGTCCTCTCTTTGAGGAATTTTGTGCAATTATTGTGTGTGATCCAAATGGCCATTTGGTTAAGCTTGAGATCAAGACAGGTTATTTGGGTTCGTTCGAGAACCTTTTCCATTTTTCGAGGGCGCAATCTCGAAGGATGCTTGTAGATAGTCAGGTTATTTGGGTTTGTTTTCTACTTCTTAACCGGCTTTCTATTCAGTAATGACCCAGGATTTGGAGACCTTCACTTTTTCCCCCTGGTTTAGCAGATGGAAGGGATGAATTGTATTGGAGCCATTATTTTGGTTGAAACCCTAAGGAGCTTGGATAGGGCAGCCTTGGGTTTTGAAGGTTGGACAGTTTCTCCAGTCATCCTTCAAATTTGGCTTAAAGACCACTTGCAAGTGGTTGCAGTTCCTTCTGTCGTTCCTTATAATGTGTCACAGTATTGGATGAGAAGGATTATGATTACTCAAACCTCGGTTGATGCATGGACCTCCTGGTTGTTGGAGCTAGGTCCGGATGAAGTGCTGTGGTACATATCTTGGTACCGTACTACAAGTTTCATTCAAGCCAGCTTGGGCCATACTCAGGTCTTCCTTCCTGGTCTCACCCATTGTTCATGGTATAACGCTTCTCGCGTTTTGTGACAAATGTGCATTGACCAAGTTGTACCTGTTTTGGATGGTCATGCTTATGATTCTCTTATTAGCAGGAAAGTCCTGTGTGTTGTGCTTAAAGTCCGGGTTAGAGACCATCGTATGGTGAAGCCTATTCCCGATCCTTTTAAGGTTCAGACTTCTCCCCAATACTGAGCTCGATTTATTGCTCATGTATGATCAATTGAGGGACCAAGAAGGAACATCCTGCTGACTAGGTTAGAAGGATGGACACAAAATTTTGTCGATGACGACGAAGTTATTGGTGAAGAGATTAAATTGACTTCTAAAGTGGCGGAGCCAAAAGAAGACTCTGGATCTAAGGAAGACGAGAAAGACGTTGCCCCTAGCAAAGAGCTGGAGGCTTAGACTTTTGGGTTCACTCGATTTTCGATCAATTTTGACTTTTTGACCTTTTGACTTCATTTAGGGAATAAATTTTGACTTTTAGGGTTGAACCAAAATTTTAGATTTTGGACTTATAATTTTTTGGACTTAAGAACTTTTCTTCCCAAGTACCATTCCGTTTTTTTTAGCTCTAACTTTTGCGTAAGTCACCCTTTCGGGTTTTCGACTTAGCGAGCTGCCCATTTTTGCTTAAGCTGCTCTTTCGGGTTTTCAACTTAGCGGGTTCTCATTTTTTTTATTTGCTCTAATTTTTGCCTAAGTCGCCGTTTCGGTTTTTCGACTTAGCGAGCTTCTTTTTTTAATTAATTGGCGAAGAGAATGAAATGAAATATTGGAATTTTTATTAATTTTGAATCGAGAACGAAGGGATCGCCTACGTATCTCCGTAATACAATATTTCTTTTCTTTTCTTTTCTTTACAAAAGAAGAATCATGTTCACGTAATTCTTGTTACAATGCATGTGATTCATACATAATATATTTTTAATTGATCTAAATTGCATGGGTTTATGAACTCCAAGCCGCCTAGATCTGCTAGGATAACTGCTCCGCCAGAGAGTATCCTTTTCAAAAGATATGGTCCAGCGAGGGCAGAACTTTCCACGGGGGTCTATGACTGGTGCCCCGATTTCTTTAAGGACCAAACAGCCTTCTTCCAACTTCCAGTCTTTGACTTTCTTGTTGAAATGTTTGGCCATTCGCCTTTGGTAACCCTGGATCTGATGTAAAGCCTGTAGTCTTCTTTCATCTAGACCCAAAAGTTGGTGATGGTAATTGTTGATCCAATCGGCCTCATAGATCTGGCTTTCTTGGATGATTCTAGTTGAATGAACTTTGAGTTTAATAAGGAGTACCACTTTCATTCTATATACTAAGGAACACGGGGTTGCCCCAGTAGGTGTTCGGATGGCAGTTCTGTAACCCCATAAGGCATAAGGTAACTGTTCATGCCAGGTTTTGTGGTTTTGAACCATTTTCTGAAGGATGACTTTAATGGATTTATTTGCAGCTTCTACAGGCCCATTTGTTTGAGGTCTGTAAGGAGAAGACTTATGATGTTGGATTTTTTTATCCTTTAACAAGCTTGCAAATTCCTTCTGAAAATGAGTTCCATTATCGGTGATGATTTCAAAGGGTGTTCCATACCGACATAGGATATTGGTACGGACAAATTGTGCTATCTTTCTGGCATTCAGGACTGAATAAGAGGCCGCTTCTACCCATTTTGTGAAGTAATCCACGGCTACTAAAATGAACTAGTGGCCGTTTGAGGCCTTTGGGTAAATTTTTCCAATCACATCAATTCCCCAAGTAGCTAAGGGCGGTGGTAAAGCAATAGGATTAAGAGTGACTGGTGGTTGCCTTTATAGTTTGGCAAAAATCTGGCATTTATGACATCTCTGCGCATGTTTTACACAGTCAGTATTCATGGTCAACCAGTAATAACCTAGATTCATGATTTTCCGAGCCAAAGCCATTCCATGCATGTGTGGGCCGAATTCTGTACCATGTACGGATTCCATGATTGACTCAACTTCTGCCTCGTCTACACACCTTAGGTGGATGCCATTCCAAGTTCTTTTGTAAAGTACATCTCCGATGAGGATGTAGCTGGTTACTAATTGTCTTAAGGTCCTTTGGTCAGTTTTGGATGAACCTTCCGGGTACCTTTCATGCTTGAGGTAATTCAGAATATCCCAATACCATGGCTTGTCATCTACCATGTGCATTATGGATACTGGTTGTTCTTGAAGCTGAACTGTTAGTGGTCGAATGATTCTTCCTTCCCCAACGTCCATCATTGAGGCCAAGGTGGCTAAAGCATTAGCAAATTGATTATTGGTCCTTGGTAGGTAATTAAAGGGAAAATCATCAAATTGCTGAGCCAATTTATCTAAGCGTTGGAGGTAGGGAACCAGACGCTCTTCTTTTATCTTCCACTTTCTTAGGGCTTGGGAGACTATTAAGTTGGAGTCACCAAAGACCTTTAAACTTCTTATTCCTTGGTCTAGGGCTGCTTCTAACCCTTTTATGCAAGCTTCATATTCTGCTTCATTGTTAGTATAATCAAAGCTCAGTATGACTGCAATTGGGATGTATTCTCCATAAGGAGTTTTGATACTACTCCGATCCCATTACCATGATGGTTAGAGGCTCTATCAAAGTACATTTCCCAAGGGGTATTATCCACTTTCAAGAGATCTTCATCAGGGAATTCTATCTTTTGCATTTGGTCTGTGACGGGCAATTCAGCCAACTAATCTGCTATGGTTCCACCCTTAATTGCTTTTCTTTGAACAAATTTTAAGTCGAAGGCTACGAGCACTGACACCCACTTGGCCATTTGGCTATCCAAAACTGGCCTCTCCATAAGGAATTTCAAGGGACTGGATTCTGCAATGACATAAGTGGTGTAAGATGAGAGGTAGTGCTGCAGCTTTGTGCAAGCCCATGTTAAGGCCAAAGACAACTTCTCAATCTGGTTGTACTGAAGCTCATACTCAAGCATTCTTTTACTAAGGTAGTAAATGGCATTTTCAACTTTGGAATCTTCTGCTTGTTGGGCCAGTAGGACTCCCATAGCTTCATCGGTCACTGACAGATAAAGGAGCAATGGTTTTCCCAACTTATGAGGCTGTAGGACTAGTGTAGTTAGCAGATACTGCTTAACTTTCTCAAAGGCTTTCTGACAGTCTTCGTTCCATTCTCGGGAAACTCCTTTTCTTAAGAGTTTGAAGATTGGGCCGCAGGTGTCGGCCAATTGTGAGATAAACCGGCTGATGTACTATAGTCTCCTCAGAAAACCCCGAATTTCTTTCTCAGCTTCTGGAGGTGGGATTTCTAAGATTGCCTTTGACTTGGAAGGATCAATCTCAATACCTCTTTTACTGATTAAGTGACCCAGGAATATCCCAGAAGTTGCACCAAAGAGACACTTAGCTGGGTCGAGCTTTAAATTGTATTTTCGAAGTCTAAGGAAGAACTTCTCAAGCTTGTAGACATGGCTTTCGGCCGACTTTGACTTAATAACCATATCATCCACATACACTTCCACTTCTTTGTGAATCATGTCATGGAAAATATTGGTAGCCATCCTTTGGTAGGTTACCCCGGCATTCCTTAACCTAAAAGGCATGACCCTATAGCAGTGCCCCATTCTGTGATAAATGTCATTTTCTCTTTTTCTGGAGGATACATCATTATCTGGTTGTATCCTACAGTGAGATCAGTCAAGGGGATTGTCTCATGTCCGGCCATCCGGTCAACGACTAGGTGAATATAGGGTAAAGGAAAGTCATCCTTAGGATAGGCTTTGTTCAGGTTCTGGTAATCCACACACATCCTTACTTTATTGTGAATACTCAAATTTTGAGGCCCGGAAAGTCGAGTTTTTCAGACTGCAAACAGTCAAACCGGACCGGACGTCGCCGGAAAACAGTGTCGGAAGTATGCCTTCATGGCACTAGAAACGTCCGGAATTTTACGAGGGTCACAGAAATGCCATCGGAATAGCCATCGGAGTCCCGGAACGTCCCGAAAAGCCTCAGGAATGAAAAACGCGCGAGTTGCGGAGGAAAGGCAGCCCTGGCCACCCTCTGGAGGCGCCCCTGGCCGCCCTCCAAGGCAGCCCAGGTCGCCCTTTGGAGGTAACCCTGGCTGCCCTCTAGAGGTAGCCCAGACCGCCCTCCAAGGGCGCCCCTGGCCGCCCTTCAGGGCAGCCATGGCCACCCTCCAAGGCAACCCCGGCCGCCCTCGACAGCAGCCTAGGCTACCCTCTTGCGACTTTTGGCCGAATTTCACCTATAAATACCCCTCAAAACCTTCATTTTCTTCACACCTTAAGCTGTGTTGACAGTCGTTCTCTTCGCCTTTCTTGCCTACGATGATTCTTCATCTCAAAGGGAATTCTTTACTGCTTTCTGCATTGCATCTCTTTGATAACTTGCATTTGCATACATTAATCATATAAAAATAAGTCCAAATCAAGCTGAAGCTAAGGAGCGGACGTCAACTGCCACAGGTATACTCCGAAACTCTTTTTCTTCAATTTAATTCTCTCATATTTCATCCAACATCATGCATACATGACATTTGCATCTCATGCATACACGTTTTGGCAAAATATGCCGTTATAACCACTTATTTTGGCCAGCGCGCCACCAAAATTAAGACTTTCAGCCACAGTGCCGCTAAAATCACTTTTGGCTATAATGCCTAAAACAAACACATTTTTGGCCGCACACCATACCAAAAATCACATTTTGACCCTAATGCCTAACAAACCCCTTTTCCCCAACGAAAACACACTTTTGGCCAAAAGGCCTAAAACTCAATCTCCCCAGCGAAAACCAAACAAAATCACACTTTTGACCTCGGAAGTCATAAAACTCTTTTTTTGGTCACTAGACCAACAAAATCACATTTTTGACCTCGGAAATCATAAAACTCATTTTTCGGTCTCTAGACCAATTAAAACACATTTTTGACCACGGAAGTCATAAAACTCCTTTTTCGGCCACTAGGCCTAAATTTCACACTTTATGACCACGAACGTCAATAAAATCCTTTTTTGACAATGGACGTCAATAAACTCCTTTTTCAACCACAGACGTCGATAAACTCCTATTTGGCCACTAGGTCTACATTTCGACCATGGACGTCGATAAACTCCCTTTTTGGCCCCTAGGCCTAAATTCACTTTCACAAACTCATAGCATGCATACATGCATACACCCCTACCATCGCCTTTAAATAGGCAAGTTCGAACTACATTGACCTTGATCTCTCATTCAAAAGAGAGTATGTAGGCATATTCGAGATATTACCTCGAATAGCAGGTCTCCCCATTCCCGATCATTTCGTCCAAATCTT